>OVAY01000133.1:0-57813 GCA_900406395.1 Kernera saxatilis
GATTGGTCTCAGACAGAAAAGATGAAACCCTTTATCGCATTTGTCGCAAAGCAGCAGCTTCGCAGGCTGTTTCCCGGAGCTGCATTCTTCGCAGACCGTGTCCCAATCCGAATCTGAATTATCCGCCATGGATTGCGGAAGATCGGATCTAGGGTTTGTCGCCTGGGTTCTTCTTCGCCGCACAGCCACCATTCTCAGACTTTTCGTTAGCCAGAAGCTCCAAAGAGAGAGAGAGAGATTATAAATGTGGGATTTGGCCGAGGTAACTAGAAGAGTTCGCGCTCTGGATTCAGCCAATTTTCGCGGGGGAATGTTTAATTTGGCGCCACTGTTACGGTTAATTTACACTCCGGTTTAGTTTGGTTTTCTCCAAGTGGTTTTGACTTTTGAGGATGGTTCAAAGAAATCCGGACGAACCAAAACCGACATAGGCTCTAAAAAATGTAATTTTCAATTGAATTTTGCTTTCTGTGTTAAGATGGAAACCAATCCGAAGATCTATCTGGTTTCGTCCACCGACTCGCCCGAGTTCACTCGTCTGAAATGGTCTTTCACTCGTTCTACGGTCATCGCCTTGGACGCCGAATGGAAGCCACAACGCTCAGATTCGTCGTCTTTCCCGACCGTCACTCTCCTCCAAGTCGCATGCCGACTCGGTCATGCCACGGATGATGTCTCCGATGTTTTCCTTATTGATTTGACTTCGATTCATCTTCCTTCGGTGTGGGAGCTGTTGAATGACATGTTCGTGTCGCCGGATGTGCTTAAATTAGGGTTTCGGTTCAAGCAGGATTTGGTTTACTTGTCCTCGACATTCATTCATCATGGATGTGAGGGTGGATTCCAGGAGGTGATTGCTATTTGGTTGTGCTTTTTTGTTTTTTTTCCTTCCCGATCTTATGTTTCTGCAAAACTAGAAATGCATGAAGGTATCTGAAATTCTTGAACATTCCATCTTAATTTTAAGTTTTGAGTTGTGCAAGGTTTAGTTAATGTGTGTAAAAATGATTAGTTTCCCAGTTGGCAATTATTTGGAATGTTCTTGGTAGTTTGGATTGCATTCAAAATAGATGAAATCGAATCACTATCCAAACTCTTAAGTCTTAACTTTAGCACTGTTATTTCACCTAGGACTGAAAATTTATTGTGGTTGGATCACGTGTGGTGCTTACGGAGTAAAGTCTTTAATTTGTGTTTTCATGCCTGCCTGTTAGATTTCTTTCAAAACTGGATTGTTGACGTGTGTTTTCTTATGTGCCTTTAAGGTTTTGCGTCTTAAAACTGTTGGATGCGATTGTTAAATGTTAATAGGTGAAACAATACATGGATATCACAAGCATATACAATCATCTGCAACATAAGCGGTTTGGGAGAAAGGTACCAAAGGATATCAAGAGCTTGGCAGCTATATGCAAGGAAATGCTGGACATTTCTTTGTCAAAGGTTTGTCAATGATTCCTGAAATAACTTGCATTTTGGTGACATCGAATCATCTTTATATAGCTGAATAAGTAAATAATGTAAGCGTGATAGATGGATTACTCCTTAATACCTTATGCTATGTGCTGTTTAGACATTTGCTTTGTTTGTTCATGGTAGATCTTAAAACCATGGAAAATCTTTCCTTCTCTTTAGTTATATCATTTTACTTCACATTTTACGTAAGGAAAACAATGTCCTTGGTTCTTTTGACATTTAGACACACTTTTTCTAGTGGTGAGTTAGGCTTGAACGCTTTTCAAAGGTTGCTGGTAGGTTGAGAAATGTACTGTTCGTAAGGCTTTTTAACAAGGTTTTATTCTTTAGGAGCTTCAATGTAGTGATTGGTCACATCGTCCTCTTACAGAAGAACAGAAACTATACGCTGCCACAGATGCTCACTGCTTGCTTCAAATATTCGATGTATTCAAGGCAAATCTTGTTGAAGGAATCACAGTGCTAGATCCTAAAGAGATAAATGTTGGCTTAAAAGAAATTCTTACTGGATTGGATTGTACCAGTAAGATTGTCACAGTCAAACTGTGCAAGGCTACAGATGTAATCAGAGCAATGACGGAAAATGGTCAAAACATTGCCAATGGAGTGGTTTCTAGAAAAACAACGCTAAACACAATGCCAATGGATGAGAATCTGTTAAAGATTGTAAGGAAGTATGGTGAAAGGATCCTGTTGAAGGAGTCTGATCTTCTAGCAAAGAACTCTAAGAAGAAAACAAGAAGACGAGGCTCCTTGAGGACTGTGAACACAGATAAACATTTGGTCGGTTCTGTGGACTGGCAAGGACCACCACCATGGGATTCATCTTTAGGTGGTGATGGCTGCCCTAAATTTCTCTTGGATGTGATGGTAATTGGATACTTTCTGTTTATCTTGTGTTTATTAAATAACTGATCTTAGATTTTTTTTCACAAAATGGGAGGGAAAATAGTTTTCTTGATTCAGTATTTTAAGTTTCCTGATCTTGAAACAGATTTCGGTCAAATTTGTTTTTCCCGAGCATTTACCACAAAATTCTCTGCTCTCAGGTTTGTTAATTTAGTGTAAATTTTTTGAAATATGTTAAGGGTGGGTTATATGTGATTGAAACAATCATTAATTTGACTTCACATATTTGAAATATAGTTGTTTCTTGAATGTAACCATATTCAGTATCATCCATGTCATATCATTCAGATGCTTATGAAACAACTCTCTAGGTTGAAGGTTTAGCAAAACATCTACGTTGTGTGGGAATCGATGCTGCAGTTCCACACTCAAAGAAGCCGGATTCAAGGTATTTTTTCCAAAGCTGATATTTACGTGACAAGGGGTTGATCATGACTTCTGTTTATGTTCCCCTAAATTTGCTGTTGATTTGTTGACACAAATGACAGGGAGTTGCTTGATCAAGCATACAAAGAGAATAGAGTTCTCTTGACAAGAGATACGAAATTGTTGAGACACCAGGACTTGGCAAAGCATCAAATATATCGAGTCAAGAGCCTTCTAAAAAATGAGCAGCTACTTGAGGTACAAATAAAATTAATTCTCAACGTATGAGCTGATTTATGCAAGATAGTGATGGGGCATGATTTCGTTTACTGGATTTATTAATCAAAAGGGACACCTAACCTGGAAATTTTGCCTTAAAGAGACCTAAATAATTCAGTTGAAGAGTTTGTTTTTCACTAAAATTTATGGGTGGCACATTTCACACCTTAGCTTTTAATGCAGTATAAAAGGGCACCTGCCTGATTTTATGGCTTGTTTCAAGGGCATGCTTGGATTCACTGAACTCATACTGAGCCAAAAATAACCTCTAGACCCATTGTGCAACCATTTCTTACATTCAGTAGAATTAATATGGTTTTCTTCTGAGTTACTAAAACAAAATAAGCTGCACAGGTGATAGAGACTTTCCAGCTAAAGATCAGCGGAGATCAGCTGATGTCAAGATGCACGAAATGCAATGGGAAATTTATTCAGAAACCGCTGTCTATTGAAGAAGCTATTGAAGCAGCAAAGGGTTTCCAAAGAATACCCAACTGCTTATTTAACAAAAATTTGGAATTTTGGCAGTGCATGAACTGCCATCAGCTATATTGGGAGGTAAGTAGTCACCAACCCATCTTTTGCTGTTTTACATTCTAATTGGTGATTGGATCAGAGTGATCACTGAAAAAAAAAACGATCAAAGTGAAACTAACAGATTCTATCCTAATATGGGTACACGAGTGAAACTACTATGCCATTGAATCCTTTGCTGCTGCCATTTGAATCTTGATTTCTTTGGAACATCTTCATGTTTTCATGTCCTAGACCAGAATTCTTCTCAACAAGACCCAGAATTTCCTGAGCTCTGATCTATTCTTTGTCTCTAATAGTCACGCCGAGATGCTTAATGTTTGTTTGTTGTGTGGTTGCAGGGAACTCAGTATCATAACGCAGTCCAGAAGTTCATGGAAGTATGCAAGTTGAGCGAGTGATTCATTTTTTTCTTTCTTTTTCTGAAGTGTTATCTCGGTTCCTCAAATGTTTTGTTCATGTGTCTGAGCAAACAAGACGTGTTTGCAACTTGTGTAATGAGTGAAACTTATTTTAACAGCAGAACCTGGATTAATGCCGAAGCATCTCCAAAAAATGATCACTACAAAAGACCATCAAGAACAAAAAGCTATAAATATTATAAATTTAATTAAGCACAAAATGTTAAACGTGTTTCAAGTTCATTTTTGGATTGGAAGCTGGAATATGAATCCTTGGCTTCAAATAGAGGTGTTCACCTCATTGCTCAAAATGTTACCATGGATAACCGGATTCAGTCTTATGTAGCTATTTCTCATTCTTGGTGGCTTCATGGTCACATTCACATAAAATCGCAATTTTCAAATCTGGACCGACTCGTCGGATTGTGTGAATCGGACATATAAACTGCGAACCGGATGGATTTTCGCTAAAATGAACACTTCCAAATGTTTTTAAAACCGGAGCGTCGGACAAGCAACTGGGTCACATGTAAATCTGGTTTTCTTGGGTCTCCGGTTCGAAAGGGTTCACCGGGTTTTACCAGTTTTCAGGAGGGTTTAACTGGTTAATTTATTTTTCATGTCAAATCAGACCGGTCTGGCTGATGGGTCGTGGTTCGACCGGCCGGTTCCAATAGAAGGTCTAATTTTCCGACTCGAGTCGTCGTTTTCTTTTGCTCGTCCGCGAAGTTCACATTCACCAGTCGCCATTGTTCACGGCTTCCATCCCGAACTCTGAGCCTAATTACCAAATCGTGCTCAGGTATACTATCGATTCTTCTCTCATAACCTTCGAATTGTAATTTCTTTGTATTTCGGCATGGCTAAGTAATTTGTCAAGGGTTTTATTGAATCATTAAAAAACTTTGGGGTTAAAATGATAATTTGTTTTTTTTTCAGCGATTTATCAGAGAGAAAAAACAATAGTCGGAAGTTTCATCTCATTCTTTGATTCTTTCTCGTATGCTAATTAGATCTCCGATCAATTAAACCTCGAAAGTGGTTCAACTGAAACCTGTTACAACTTCAGATTCATCGATTCAGTGCATACAGAACCTTATAATTTGATTGTTCAACTCATTAGAGATTTGGCTTGGATTTTCCAGTTAAGCCGCATCCTGATCCGCCGGAGACCTCTGCATGATCTCTCACTCCCCTTGGGCTATTGATCATGGGAAGTCCTGGGCCAAAAGTTTTGTACGAGATACGTCATCATGCTTCACTGCCCTATGTTCCTAGATATCCTCCTCTTCCTCAGGTACACGATTCATGCTTTTAGATTCAACTAATTGCTCTGCTCTTGTGTTTATATCTTACATTGCGCTTTGATTTCATCTGCTGTCCAAGTTCAGGCAGATGGAACTGATTCAAAAGGAGGGCTTCGGTCCCTTGTCTCCGTTAGAGGTCAGTTGCTTCTGTTGTTGTTCTACCTGCTTTAATTGTCTCTTGGTTTATAGAGCGGGGAGCTTTATCACGTTCTCTAGTTTTCTTAGTTTTCCAGAAAGTGATGAATTCAGTGTAGCCTACTTTTTCCCTCTTGTTTTGATCCTCCTCAGCAAAGGGTCTAAGCATTAAGATTTTTATTAGCACCAACTGTTCACATGCTTTACAAGGTTGTTTTCTTATTTCCTCGTGATTATATGGTCAATATGTGAACTGTTCTGTATCTTTGAAATTGCGTATTGCTTTGCCTTTAGTAAAGCCCACACACAACCTCAGAGATCTTGTAAATTGGAATATTTTGTTTTATGAGCTCGTAGGGTTCATTTAGTGTGCATCTCTTTTCTTTGAAATAGCATTATAAAGCCCATTGGTTGCTACAGGCTTCTTCATCTCTATCCTCTTATGGTATTAAGGTGTTAGTCAACTCAAGGAAAAGTGGAGTGAATATTGGCATCCGAGAAAAGATAATAAACCGGTTTCGTTATTTATCTCACCAAGAGGAGAATTTGTGGCTGTCACTTCGGGGAATCACGTTACAATTTTGCGGAAGGATAATGATTACAGGAAACCTTGTGGCAGTTTTACAGGTAAGATATTCCTGGGGTTTCTTCCTTTGCATTCACAAATCTTCGCTTGATAAGACTTTTCGGGGATCATTGCCATAGCTCACTGCACTTATCCTGTCAAACTATCTGCTTGATTTATTGTGATAACAAACTTGCGTAATACTTCACAAATGCATTTATTTTTTCCTTCAAATTTGGTATTTGGATTCATCTTTTTGTGAAACCGTAGACTGTTCCAATCTCTTATTCTGCTCATTTACCCAAAAAATGCTCTCCTCACTATACCATATTTCTTTCTTTCTGTTTTCTTAATCGTGGTCCTTTCCATACTCTCACTATGGTGTTCTAACTTTTGTTCGCTGTATCAGCCAGCATATCAGGATCATTTACTTCTGGAATCTGGTCCGAAAATCATGATGTTCTTGGTCTTGTGGATGATAGCGAGACCCTCTTTTTCATCAAAGCTAATGGTGAAGAAATAAGTCAAGTCACAAAAAGAAATTTGAAGGTTTCTTCATCAGTATTAGGACTGATGGAGGATGAAGATGGTTTGCAAACATCATGCTTGTACGTTTCCTTTTGTCCCTATATGTTAATATGTTATTGATTTAGACTTAAGAGGTACTGGGATCCTAATATGCCCATTCAGCACCACTATATATGCTTGTTTGCTTAAGCACTACGGGTGTTATGAAATTGTGACTGTTGGTCTGTGCCGATGACATTTTCCCTACAGGTGTTCATTCAGTGTACTTACATCAGATGGACTTATTCATCATGTCGAGATCAGTCGGGAGCCAAGCGCTTCTGTCTTCTCTAAGCATGCTTCAAATAGCGTCCCAGATTTGAGAAAGCAGTTCCCTAACCATGTTTTTTGCTTCGATTACCTCCCGGAGCTTTCTTTTCTTCTCATTGTTGGTAGTGCTGCAGGCGCATCATCCACAGGGAGTTCTGGTAGGTCTTATACAAGTTATTGTTTGAAGAAGTGTCGAATTGTTAAGACTTGTGTAAAAAAGACTTGAAAGCTACATGTGTGCTCGAAATCAATCAATTTGGCAAGTTACTGCTGTGTTATTTTATATATAGATGATATTCATACTTTATCAGTTTTTGTGATTGTTGAATGAAAAATTGTGGTTTTGAAATATTTCCTATGGACTGAGATATTGGATTTATGATTCTGCGAGAATTAATTTGTTATTTATGTATTGTCAGGTTCATCGTGTATTTCACTTTGGCGTAAGTGTCAGAATTCAGGTCTGGAACTGTTGTCCACCACAAAGTTTGAAGGCGTGTATTGTGAGAGAAAAGATTCTCAGTTGGCATATCCAAAGGTTTTGATCTCACCTCAAGGGTCACATGTTGCAAGTCTTGATAGCAATGGGTGCCTGCATCTGTTCCAGTTGGACAAAGCAAAATTGACACTTTCGTGTTGTCCTTCTGAAGACAGTTCTGATTCACTGAAGCCAGAAAATTTATTAGAAAGTTTAAGAAATGTCGTAGACTTTACATGGTGGTCTGATCATGCCCTTACAATTTTGAAAAGGAGAGGTAACATTAGTATATTTGACATCCGTAGATGTGTTATAGTTCAAGAGGATGGCACCATTTATTCTATGCCTGTGGTGGAAAGAGTTAGGAGGTTTGAAGGACACATTTTTCTTTTAGAGAGTTCAACGCAGGAAGCAAAATCAGCTCTGGCCAAGGTTGACAGGGACCCAAGTGAATCGCATTATACTACTGATCGTGGTATGTTATGGAGGCTAATATCTTTTACTGAGAAAACAGTTCCCGAAATGTATAAAATCTTAGTTGAGAACTGCCAGTATCAGGAGGCCTTGGATTTTGCTGATAGTCATGGCTTGGACAGAGATGAAGTTTTCAAGTCACGATGGTTGAACTCAGAAAAAGGGTTAAGTGATGTGAGAATGATTCTCTCAAAGATAAAAGATAAAGCTTTTGTGCTTTCTGAATGCTTAGATAGAATTGGGCCAACAGAAGATTCCATGAAGGCCTTACTTGGGCATGGACTTCATCTTACTAACAACTATGCATTTTCTGAATCTGAAGATCAAGAGTCCAAACAATGGGAATTTCGAATGGCTAGGCTTCGTCTGTTACAGTTTGGTGAAAGACTAGACACATATTTGGGGATAAGCATGGGCAGGTATATGTCTTTACACTTGCTATCTTCTTTTTGTCTATGTTGATAGGCCAAGCTGGTATGCCATATAGTACTATTTAGGTCTTCTATATCTAGGATCGTTCTTTTGTTCTGTTACAGAATGAGTGTTATTCACTTTGTAACATCGATTCTAGAGTTTTCAGTGTTTTCTTGATTCAATTAGAACTCGACAACCTTGCTACCCTCATTGCTACCATTATATATACCAACTCAAGCAGTTTTCATCTGGTATCTCTAAGTTTGCATATGGGTACTGCATTTCAGAATTTCCAGTTCTTTTTAATATATTGTTAAACTACACTATCCAGTTACATCTAAAGATGGTTAATGACATTTTCTCCCACAGATATTCAGTGCAGGATTACAGAAAATTTCGGAACAGTCCTATTAATCAGGCTGCAACTGCACTTGCTGAGAGCGGGAGGATAGGGGCCCTAAATCTGCTCTTTAAGCGGCATCCTTATTCACTTGCTTCTTTCACGCTGGAAATTTTGGCAGCCATTCCTGAAACAGTTCCCGTTGAAACATATGCACATCTTCTTCCTGGAAAATCTCCTCCGAGCAGTATGGCAGTGAGAGAAGAAGACTGGGTTGAATGTGACAAGATGGTTAAATTTATTAATAAATTGCCTGAGAGTGGCAAGAATGATCCTCAGATTCAAACTGAGCCAATTGTCAGGAGGTGTTTGGGGTATAACTGGCCATCATCAGAAGAACTTGCTTCATGGTACAAGAATAGAGCAAGAAATATTGATTCTTCCACTGGGCTGCTAGACAACTGCATTTGCTTGATTGATATTGCATGTCAAAAAGGCATATCTGAGTTGGAACAGTTCCATGAGGACCTATCATACTTGCACCAGATAATTTATTCTGACGAATTTGGTGGCGAAATCTGCTTCAGCTTGAGCCTTGTTGGGTGGGAGCAATTATCTGATTATGAGAAATTTAAAATAATGCTTGAAGGGGTTAAAGCGGAAACTGTGGTTAGAAGATTGCATGATAAAGCAATTCCATTTATGCAGAAAAGGTATTCGGGGACAAACAACCATAATGAGGAGTCCTTTCTAGTTAAATGGCTGAAGGAAATGGCAGCAAAGAGTGATATGGATTTATGCTCAAAAGTTATTGAGGAAGGGTGTATGGATTTATATACTGTTTGTTTTTTTAAGGATGAGGTTGAAGTTGTTGATTGTGCTCTGCAAATTCTGTATTTGTGCAAAGTTACGGATAAGTGGAATGTCATGGCAACAATGCTATCAAAGCTACCGAAGATACATGGTTAGTTGTCCAGATCTGGTGTATTCCCAACTCTTAAAAGTGTACATAACGAAATCATCAAACTTCATTATCAAGTCATTGCTAAACAAATCATTGCTAAACAAAACTTGCTTCCATGCAAAATGCAGGTATCCATGGTGAAGACATTCAGAAAAAACTCAAACTGGCGGAAGGGCATATAGAAGCAGGGAGGCTTTTGGAGCTTTATCAGGTTCTAAAATGCGTCTGCATCTTAAATTAAATAGTTGGTGTCTTTTAGCAACAAATATGTTCTCTTGTTCCTTGTGATTTGAATTGAACTAACTTAAGCATAGACATTTGGGCACTTACAAATGGATTTTATATTTGAAATTTTATGGAAGGTATAATGGTGCCTCTTTTTGGTCCACAGGTTCCAAAACCAATTAGTTATTTTCTTGAGGGTCATTTAGATGAAAAAGGTGTAAAGCAGATCCTTCGACTCATGCTTTCGAAATTTGTTCGTCGTCAACCTGGAAGATCTGATAATGACTGGGCATGCATGTGGCGTGATCTGCGGCAGTTGCAAGAGAAAGCCTTTCCTTTCCTTGATCTTGAGTTCGTGCTGACAGAGTTCTGTAGAGGACTTCTGAAGGCTGGGAAGTTTTCTCTGGCAAGAAATTATCTCAAGGGTACAGGCTCAGTTGCTCTGCCATCAGAGAAGGCAGAGAGTCTTGTTATTAATGCGGCAAAGGAATACTTCTTCTCTGCTCCGAGCCTTGCTTCTGAAGAAGTAAGTGGTGTTTCTGCATCTACTATATATTAAAAGGAAATATTTTTTAAAAGAAAAACCTTTATTTCTATTACATTTACATACAATGCCACTGCAAGATCTATTAAAATCTAATTTTTAATTAAAAAAGTTAAAAAATATTATTGGAAAACAATTGCATATTAAATCTCTACTATCCATGTTGCCAAACAACCAATAACTCAATAAATTAGTTTCCAAAAAATAGATGTTGTTTCATTTGCATTTTTGTAAATTAATTTTCAGATATGGAAAGCAAGGGAGTGCCTGAATATATTTTCTAGTAGCCGGACTGTTAAAGCTGAGGCCGATATCATTGATGCAGTTACTGTTAGGCTTCCAGATCTTGGGGTTACCCTCTTACCAGTTCAGTTCAAACAAGTAAAAGACCCAATGGAGATTATTAAGATGGCAATCACGGGGCATCCTGGGGCTTATCTACATGTTGAAGAACTTATTGAGGTTGCTAAACTTCTTGGGTTGAATTCTTCAGAGGATATATCATCAGTTGAGGAAGCTATAGCTAGAGAAGCTGCAGTTGCAGGCGATTTGCAGCTGGCTTTTGACCTATGCCTTGTTCTAACCAAAAAGGGGCATGGTCCCATTTGGGATTTAGGTGCTGCAATAGCAAGAGGTCCTGCACTTGTGCACATGGATGTAAGTTCTCGAAAGCAGTTGCTTGGCTTTGCTTTGGGTCACTGTGATGATGAATCGATCAGTGAGTTATTGCACGCATGGAAAGATCTTGACCTGCAAGGCCAATGCGAGACACTGGGAATGTTATCAGAGTCGGATTCTCCAAAGTTTCACAAGATGGACGGTGTTTCTTGTCTGAGAGATGGCCCTCAGATGCTTGATGGGCGAAGCTTTGATCAACAGCTAGATTTGGATAGAGTCAAAGATACACTTTCTATTGTTGCTAAGGACTTGCCGGTTGATAGTAGCGTGGACTTGGAATCTCTTCTAAAGGAAAATGGGAAGCTTCTCTCATTTGCTGCTTCACATATTCCTTGGTTGCTTAAGATAGGTAGAGATAGGAAATTAGATAAGAGTCTAGCGCTTGATTCAATTCCTGGAAAGCAGTTTGTCAGCATAAAAGCAACCGCTCTTGTTACCATTCTTTCTTGGCTGGCAAGGAATGGTTTTGCACCAAAAGATGAATTAGTAGCCATGATTACGGACTCAATTATTGAACAACCGGTAACAAAAGAGGAAGACATTATAGGATGCTCCTTTCTGTTGAATCTAGTAGATGCATCTAATGCAGTAGAAGTTATAGAAAAGCAGTTGAGAATAAGGGGTAACTACCAAGAAATTCGAAGTATCATGAATCTAGGGATGATATATAGTTTGCTACATGACTCTGGAGTAGAGTGCACGGCTCCTAACCAGCGGAGAGAACTGCTGCAGAAGAACTTCGAGAGAAAGCAGACAGAAAGTCTCTCTGGTAATTGTTTCTGGGTTCTCAAAATAATTGTTTTCTTAGACTCTTTTTGACCTCTTGGTGCGTTTTATATATCAGTAATGATTTGTGCTCCTGAATTTTTTTCCTGCTTGGTCGATTTTGGTTCAGATGATATGAGCAGGATCGACAAAGTTCAATCAACTTTTTGGAAGGAATGGAAACATAAATTAGAGGAAAAGATGCATGTAGCTGACCGTTCTAGAATGCTGGAGAGAATCATTCCCGGGGTTGAAACCGAAAGGTTTTTGTCCCATGATATTGAGTACATTAAGGTTGCTGTTTTCTCACTCATTGAATCTGTGAAATCGGAGAAGAAGCTGATTTTGAAGGATGTACTAAAATTAGCTAATACATATGGCTTGAAGCAGTCAGAGGTAGGAAATATGCATATAACTCGTTAAAGCTGATAATTTTCCTCAACTACATCTACTATATATCTGTCTTTGTCTTCACCAGGTGATATTAAGGTATTTAAGCTCTATCCTCTGCTCTGAGGTTTGGAAAAATGAGGACATCACGGCCGAAATTTTACAAGTCAAGGAAGAAATACTTGCCTTTGCTTCAGACACCATACAAACCATAAGCACAATTGTGTACCCAGCAGTTAGTGGTCTTAACAAACAACGCCTTGCTTACATATACAGCCTGCTTTCAGAGTGCTATTGCCGTTTGGAAGAAAGCAAGGAAGAATCATTGTTGGTGCAACAGGTTCAACCGCATGCTTCCTTCATTGGGTTATCAAACTTGTATAACATCCTTAAGCAAGAATGCAGTAGAGTGTCGTTTATCACAGATTTGGATTTCAAAAATATCGCGGAATTAGGAGGTTTGAACTATGACAGTTTCAACAATGAAGTCCATGCGCACATCAATGAGATGAACTTGGAAGCTTTGGCCAAAATGGTAGAAACTCTAATTGGCTTCTTCACGGAGAATTCGCCCAAGGGTCTCATTTCCTGGCAAGATGTCTACAAACAATATATTATGAATTTGTTAGATACATTGGAAAGTAGAAGAGATCTTGATTTTGGAAGTGCAGAGAGTTTCCAGGGCTTTCTCAGTCAACTCGAGCAGACCTATGACCACTCTAGAGTATATATCAGCATCCTGGAACCTTTACAGGCTCTGGAAATCCTGAAACGGCATTTCATGTTAGTTCTACCGCCAAGTGGTTCCGACATGCACATCCCTGATAGTTCTACATGGCAAGAATGCCTTATTTTACTGATTAACTTTTGGATAAGATTAGCCGATGAGATGCAGAAAGTAAAATCATCTAGTCCAAGTCTTGTGGCGGATCTCATCTTAAGCCCTGAAGGCGTTAACAGCTGCCTTACTGTTCTCATAAGACTAGTAATGGACGACAGTCTCTCCCCAAGTCAGGCCTGGGCTGCAATACTTGTCTACCTTAGGTCTGGCTTGGTTGGTGATTGCGCCACTGAAATCTTCAACTTCTGCAGAGCCATGGTCTTCTCTGGTTGCGGATTCGGGCCCATTTCTGATGTCTTCTCAGATTTATCCTCTCGGTATCCAACAGCTTTGCAGGATCTTCCACACCTTTATTTGAGCGTCCTTGAGCCTATTTTACAGGATTTGGTATCTGGGGCTCACGAAACACAGAATCTGTACCGGTTGCTATCTTCTCTCAGTAACTTGGAAGGCAACCTGGAAGAACTGAAGCGTGTTAGGCTTGTAGTGTGGGAAAAACTCGTAATATTTTCTGAAAACCTGGAGTTGCCTAGTCAGGTTCGCGTCTACTCCTTAGAGCTTATGCAGTTCATCTCGGGTAAGAATATCAAGGGCTCATCGTCTGAGCTACAATCAAAAGTTATGCCATGGGACGGTTCAGCTGAGTTACTATCATCAATGCAGAAGACTGAAGCCACGGTTAACCAAGCGTTGCCTGACCAGGCTGATGGCTCTAGCAGGCTCACAAACACTCTGGTCGCACTTAAATCATCTCAGATCGCTGTGTCGTCCATCTCTCCAGGCTTAGAGATCTCCCCTGAGGATCTATCGAGTGTTGAGGCATCCATTTCCTGCTTTTCTAAACTCTCTGCTGCTGTTACTACAGCTTCACAAGCTAAAGCGCTTCTCGCGATTTTGGAAGGATGGGAAGAGCTGTTTGAAGCTAAGAAAGCTGAACTATTGCCGACTAATGAGGCAACTGACGTAGGCAACGACTGGGAAAATGATGATTGGAATGATGGATGGGAAACACTTCAGGAATCAGAACCTGTGGAGAAAGAAAAAAAGGAAGGTGTAGTTACAGCTCATCCTCTACATTCGTGCTGGCTGGATATTTTCAGAAAGTACATTGCATTGTGCATCCCTGAAAATGTTTTACGACTTATAGATGGATCGGTTCAAAAGCCCGAGGTCCTGCTTGAAGAAAATGAAGCAGAAAGCCTGACCGGGATCTTGGTCAGCACCGACCCATTTCTCGCACTGAAAATTTCTCTTTTGTTGCCTTATGAACGGCTCAGATCTCAGTGTCTCAGTGTTGTTGAAGAGAAACTGAAGCAAGAAGGCCTTCCAGAGCTGTCGAGTCAGAGCTATCATGAAGTTCTACTTCTGGTTATATATTCTGGGACCCTCGCAACGATCATCTCCAATTCTTGCTATGGCTCAGTCTTCTCCTTCCTCTGTTATCTAATTGGAAAGCTATCTCGGGAGTTCCAAGAGGAGCGGATAACACAAGCCAACTACAGAGAATCGAATACAAGTCATGGGAGACCGTCATGTTTTGGGGAACTCATGTTCCCGTGTTTTGTCTCGGGGCTTGTGATGGCCGATCAACAGATATTAGCCGGGTTTCTGGTGACCAAGTTCATGCACAGTAACCCATCTCTTAGTCTGATTAATGTTGCAGAGGCAAGTCTGAGGAGATACTTGGAGAAACAGCTCGAGTCGTTGGAGCACTTGGAGGATTCGATTGGTGAGAGCACAGAACTTGAAACGCTCAAGAATACAGTCTCAAGCTTAAGGGGCAATTCAAAGGAAGTTATACGATCTGCATTAGCGTCTCTTTCTAGTTGTACAAACAACAGATGAAATGGTTTAAAAACGAAAAAAAAAAGTAATTCGGAGAGGATAAATTTGTTTATGCGTTTTTATATATTTTATAGTTATTACGTTATTTCCGACAAGAAAACTGTTTATTTATTTATTTTAATCTACGAAGGAAAAAGTTTGTGTTGCTACTATCTAGTGTCTATAATACTCACTCATTTAATCCAAATCCAGCCAGCAGTTGCTCGGAATTGTTAGCGTAAGTGGCGTTGCTATTTCTACAAGATTTTTGAGCATGCGAGTTTGATTCAACTTTTATATTGATTAGAAACACAACTTAATAATGGACATATTCTAAAATGTTTCTTCTATAAAAGAAAAAAAAGTGATTGGATTATAAGAAGTCATCCAGTCACATAATAAGCATTCTCAATCAAACCTGACGTTTTTACAATAAGCAGTGTTATTTTTCTTTCATTGACCGACTTGGCGTTTTGGGTGCAAAAAGAATGATCATTGAGTGATTAGAGATTGAGTGGCTCAGCTTCTGAGTTTCGATCCTTCATGGGAATCCAATCTTCTGCTTCTGCAACAAAAACAAAACTAAATTACACGTGCACGCGACCAAAGTGTGATGCTGAGTTCATGTGTTTTCGCAAATCAAACGAGAAAATGAAGAGAGAAGAGTTTGGAGATTATCAGATTAGTTACGTACTGGGCTTGTCAGAGATGACCATAAGCCTCCGCTGTAATATGGAAGCTACAAAGAGGAAGATAGAGCACATCCCAAACATAATTGTGATCGGGAACGCGTTAACCTGTAGAAACCACAACGAACTGGTTAGTGAACTTGCAGATTGAGTTTTAGTATATTCTTTTGTGAGGACATCAATCTTTTCTTTACGTTATACAAGACGACGCAGACGAAAATGTTCAGTGGTATACGGAAGAAATTCATGATAGTGCTTCGTGCTTCTTCAGGAATGTATTGTGATCTCATTTTCATGATCGAAGGCCAGAAGATTCCAACACATGCCTCGAAAACACAGAATCCCAGAAGCTGAATGCAACCAGTGAGCGACATGCCTTCGGTTTTCACCTTTGATGGGGTTACTAAGACCTGTTTTTTTTTTTTTGTAAGAAGCGGTCATGTTCATGACTCATGATAAAAGAGTTAACACTGAAGAAGCATGAGGAAGCTGAATCAATACGTACGCTTGTTATGATTGGAAATAGAAGAGAAGCCGCTGAGACTAGAAAGACAATTTGCATGTAGCTTTCGACTCTAGGAGATGCGCGAGCCATGAGACGAGCAGCTAAGGAGCTTCCTAACATGGAAGCCAACATGAAGGTTGCGAAGATGAAGCCATGTGGGATTTCTTCGTCGTTCGGACTGAGAGCTGGTGTCCAGAGGAAAACGAATGTGTACATAGAGCCTTCAAATAGAGATTGGATAGCTCCAAGCAACGCGATTTTTTCATCTGAGACATTGAAAGCGACTCTGTTAGAGATAATGGGGAAAGATCCCTGAAATCTACTGCATGATTGGACAAGGTTGGAAGAACAGAAAAAAAAATTCAACATATCCTTTCCATATATTTTTTTCTTTGATGATTTCGATGCAAAACAAGGGTGCAAAAGGTTTTCCAGCAACAAGTGTTTGTGGTCCTGTATATAGAGGAGATAGGCTTAAACTTGCCTGAAGCAATTGCTATGGCAGCAACCTTGAACTGTGTGAGCAAATCTTTACTATCAGATGGATCTCCGTAATTTTCAGACCATGTCGCCAATATGATGGCCATTCCAATTGCAAGAAAGCACGCAGCCGCATCAAAAGGCGCAACAGGACCAAGTGAAAAAGTGTCGACAAGAAGATTACCAAATAAACCAGAGAGTATAGCCACCAGACCATTCCCAAGAAAAACAGCCTTAGAGAATGTCAGTGAAAGCCATTGTTGCTCAAAGTTCCTCTGCATAATTGTTCAGAAAAGGGAGAATTTCACATCAGTTTTTGATCTCTCCATCATCCAACCTCGAGATTGCAAATGGATTTTGACATGTGCTAGGGCTAACCTTGTTGTGCTCTGCAATGAGCCATGATTCGAATGCTGAAAACAAGAGAGACGTAGAAATCCCACCCAAGATACGGCCAACCATCAGAACTCTGTACTGCGGAGAGTGCTTGGTGGCGCAGCTCAGTATGTAAGTTATGCAGTATGTAACACATGCCCTCTTTCGACCTCTGAATCCAATTAATCACAGATATTATTTTCCAGAGCAGAGTGCTCATCTGATCACACAGACATGAAGTTTAAAGAAAATATTCTCACTGTTTATCAGCCAGCGATCCAACAATGGTTCCAAACAACATCGATGAACCAAAACCGGCGATGAATAGCTGCCCAATATCCCCCTTTCCGAAACCATAAGTGCTGTAAAGATAATACACATAAGGGCCTTGAAGCCAGTCTCCAGCTGTAACAAAATATACATTTGTATCAGAAATTATTGGTCTATCTGAATTCAGAAACTACATAGTAAAAATCAGCAAGTGCTTCCAGATCTGGTAAGAACAACATATATTATCAGGAAACAATCACTATCCCTAAGCTTTCCATCAACTTCAGCTGAAATCTCCAATCTAAAAGATAGTGCCATCATTATTGAACTGATACAATTCCAACAAAATACCAGATTTGGTAGAAAAACTAAAACAATGAGCTCTGCTTTTTGAATTCGATCTAGCACAGTAAAGGCTAAACAAATCGACATCATAGACTCCCAGATCAAATCCGTAACAGTAACCGCAGTCAAATTTGCAGATTAATTGAACGAAAAAATTGCGAAAATGGCGGAAAGCTTTACCCATCATAAGAGAGAAAATGAGGAGGTAATTATTCTTGAAGGAATTGAAGGCAGAGGAGGTATTGATCCGATCCTTGTTCGTCTTGCTCAGCTCCAACGCCGCCACAACGACTGCCATGGCTCCAAACACCAAGTAGTAGAAAACCTCCATTGTTGCTGTTGCTTCTTCTACCTCAGAGGAGAGAACGAAGAAGAAGAAGAAGAAAGAAAGCGAAAGAAGAAAAAAATGGTGTCACTGTAGCGGAGATGGCAATTTGGGAGCTGCCAAACCAACCGGTCTAAATCGAGAACCAAAACAAATCTTAAACCGGCCGGTTAAAGTTTGTTATTATCCATTATTCGAGCTTAAAGAGGGGATCTATAGATTCCAGAGCCGTCAACATTTCAATTCCGACAGCAATTTTGCGAACTCAAAATCGCGTAATCCCAAAATAGATCAGTTCGTCTCCGTTTCCGAAATTTGATAATTCTCCGTTTCTTATATGAGATCGCCATAAACCCAAACCCCCTTCGAGGTGCAGCTGAATTCGATTGTGTTTGTATTCAGAGGAGAAATTTTCATGGTTATCCAGCGATGAGAGGATCCGCACTACTTGATTTGATTATATTCCTGCTTGTATCTCCATTAGCGCACAGTTTCAAGGGATCTGAAATCTCCAAGTTCTCTGAGAAATCTATTTCCAATCAAATCTCACATCCCGCTCGGTTAGTGCCTTTCGATTTTTCCCTCCTATTCGGTTTAATTGGTCGATCATGTGCTTGTGTTTGACTTCAATCTCATCTCTCTAATCTAAATTTCCATTGGAAGCAATTAGAAACGATGGCGCAAAAAAACAAAAAAAATATTATGTGGGAATGTCGACATCTATTCGATTTGGTCTATGTTTTGGGTTTACACTGATATGATGTAACCATTTTTCAGTGATTTCATCTAAAAAGTTGACATTTTGTTCAAGTCTAGTGTTTTAGGTTTCTGGATTATGCTCTACTTCCTGTTCTAACAAGCTAATGATTGTGATTTCTTCAGAGAATCTAGATATGTAATGATTTCTACGGTCGATGGAGCGATATCATTGGTGGATACGTCTTCTAAAAAGGTTGATTGGACATTCCATACCAATGAGCCCATATACTCATCCTACAAGGCTCCTCATTATCATTATAGCGACGATGAGGAACGTGCCCCGGTGCTTGCTGATGACTTTTACATGGATTGTGATAAGGATTGGAATCTTTACAATTCCTCTATGCGAGAAGGAAAACGCATAAATGAGGTATAACTTTGAGATTTTCGTCATTTTCGGTTTATTGATGCTAAGGCTGTCTCTCTCATATGACCTTAAAAATCATTTTATTAAAGATCCATTTGTTTCTCACTCAAGTCTTATTATATGGAAGTGTGTATCTTCTTCTCTTTCAGATAGTGGATGCTTCGGAGTTCATTGGAAGCTTGCCGTACTCATTGACGGATAGGATTGTTTTGGGTAAAAAAGACACCTCTGTATTTCTCTTGGATGGGAAGACTGGAAAATTGGTTAAGAGGTATAGAGTGGATGACTTATATTCTAGTTCAGTCGTTCAAAATGCTAAAGAAAAGGCTATTGTTTTGTCTAAAGAAGCTCCGATACTATTTGGATCCGGGTATAAGGAATCAGAACATCTTCCAGAGCTGGTTTACATTGAAAGAAAAGATTTTAAACTCCAATGTATATCAAAATTTGGAGATGTTTTGTGGAGTGTTTCTTATGCTGAGATGGAAGCTAAGCTACAACATCACGAGAGCGTACAACTCATCGGTGGGTTATCATCATCAGCTGGTATTCCTATTAGAACTACAAGTGCTCCTGTGATGCGATTCCGTAATTATAACTTTGAAAAAATGGTTTCGAGACTTGGTTTTCTAGATGGAGCATTGTATCTTCCATTTCAAGATAGAAAGCCAAATCAGTTGGCTCCTGGAAATGGGAATCCTTTGGCACTTCCGGGCAACAATGAGGCTGAAGAAGTTCTCTACCTTCCTCTGCCCGAGACTGTAATACCTCAGATCACAGGTGTTATTGATGGAAGCACTACACAGACGAGCTTTGCTAGCAAGTTTTCTGGTTTGATTTTCCTACTTATCGGCTTTTGTGTTAGTGTCCTTTCTGTTTGTGGCCTTGTCTTTCGTCGATTAAGACAAAGCAAGTGGATCAAGGAACCTTATGTATCTGAAGTGCCAATAGTGATACCTAAGAAGAAAAAGCCCAAGAAAAATGGAACTATAAAGGCGGTTCGCAAGAAGGAGAACGGGCATATATCTGAAGGGAACAAACATCTCTCATTTGAAGAGAACGAGAAGAAAATACTTGCGACCTTCCCTGGCCTTAACAATAGTCCACTGGAAGGATATAGGGTTGGCAAACTGTTTGTCTCCAACAAGGAGATTGCTAAAGGGAGCAATGGTACTGTTGTGCTTGAGGGATCCTATGAAGGTCGTCTTGTAGCGGTTAAGCGTCTAGTACAAACACATCATGATGTGGCTCAGAAAGAAATTTTGAATCTCATGGCTTCAGACAAACATCCAAATATTGTCCGTTGGTACGCGGTTGACCAGGACGAACATTTTATCTATATTTCACTGGAACGGTGTGCTTGTAGCTTAAACGATCTCATCTATGCATCCTCTGGACTGCTTGAGAGTTCAATGGCTTCAAGTAGTACACATTCGATTCAGGTAAACCCAATCCTTGATAATGGCAAGGCAGTTGAACTATGGAAGGAAAACGGACATCCTTCTCCTGTTTTGTTGAAGTTAATGAGGTTTGTTTAATTTCTCATCTTTGACACTTTTAAATCAAAGGTTGTATACATCTTTCTGATCTTTGTATGTTTATGTTACAGGGATATAGTTGCTGGTCTAGTTCATTTGCATGATATTGGAATCGTACATCGAGATCTAAAGCCTCAAAATGTGTTGATTGTTAAGAACTCATCTGTATGTGCGAAGCTATCAGATATGGGTATTAGCAAGCGCTTGCCAGCCGACACAAGTGCCTTGACTAGAAACTCAACTGGTAAAAATCTTGAAAACTTAGATGATACAGTGTAATAATGGAAACAGAACATGATAGTTTTCTTCTTTATTTTTTTGGTTTCTAATGATAGGTTCTGGAAGTTCTGGGTGGCAAGCACCTGAGCAGCTGCGCAATGAACGACAAACAAGAGCTGTTGATCTCTTCAGTTTAGGATGTGTTCTCTTTTTCTGTATGACTGCAGGTAAACATCCTTACGGAGACAACTTTGAGAGGGACATAAACATTTTGAATGATCGAAAAGATCTATTCTTGATCGAGAGTCTTCCAGAAGCTGTTCATCTTCTCTCTGGTCTCCTGCACCCGGATCCAAATTTGAGGTAAAGAAAAAAGGATGGCACTTTTGTCTAATATTATTGCTGTTGTCACTTTAAAAAAACTATCTATCAAAATTAGCCACAAGAGTTTACATCGATACCTCTGGGTTCATCCGTTAGTATTAAGGTATAGTTAGATTTGATGATTTTATTTTCATAGTGCCAATTGCGATATTTCTTTTCTCAGAATTGCTGTTTTTATCCCAAAGTAATTTCCGGAATCTTTCTTCGATATTTTAAAATACAGACCGAGAGCACAAGAAGTTGTGCATCATCCTTTGTTCTGGAACTCGGACATGAGATTGTCTTTTCTCCGGGATGCAAGCGATAGGGTGGAATTGGAAAACCGAGAAGAAGGGTCACAACTCTTGGCTGCACTTGAAAGCACAGCATCGGTTACTTTGAACGGGCGGTGGGATGAGAAATTGGATAGTATATTCCTAGACAATATTGGGCGTTACAGGCGGTACAGGTTTGACAGCATCCGCGATTTGTTACGTGTTATAAGGAACAAACTCAATCATTACAGAGAGCTTCCTAGAGAGTTACAGGAACTACTTGGGAGTGTACCTGAAGGGTTTGATAGCTACTTCTCAACCAGGTTCCCAAAACTTTTGATTCAGGTCTATACAGTTTTATATACATACTGTAACAATGAAGAGTTCTTTTTCAAGTATTCTAAGACCACTGTATTCTAGGATTCTTTCTTCTCTTGACAATGATTTATATACTAATTAAATATTATGTTTAAGCCATGTGTATATATAATGATTTTGCAAATTAAAAAAAAAAATGATTCTTCTCTTTGGCTTGACTTTCTCTACAGGGGTGATATCAGTTTTCTAATTTGAGTTTTAGCAGTTTAAAAAGAAGCCGTGGAAATATCTCTGTATATACAATACTGTTTACAAGATAACAACCACCATTTTCTCATTTATGGGAGATGGTACTGAGAAAGGAAGTCTTTATATGAAGAAGACCGATCTTGCCATTGAGATAGAAGCGTCTTAGAGGTAAACAAAGCTTTCGTATCGAAATTTACATTCCAGTCTTCAAAGCAAATCTCCACCGGAGACATCTCATTGAACACCTCAAGCCCTGCTTTTCCTCCAAAACCATCATCATCCCCGTCTTTACAACGACGAACTTTGGAGACAAACGTAGTGAGTTCTTGCTGTTGTGTGTCTGAAACGGATTTCTCTGTGATCGGACGATAAGCAATGAACGGCCACATTTCATCGCCTGGGTCATCGCCAATTAAAGAAATTGTCTCGTCTAGACCTGAGTTTGCGACCTGGCGGGTTACTTGCGAGATTTGATTGCATCGGTTACAGAACTCTGCTTCGGGTGAGAACTCTTGTTCTGAATTCAGACATCCGTTACGGAACTCGTGTAATGTGAGGATGACTGGAAGTGGAAGAACAGGACCAACAAGCTCAACACCGGGTTGCTCTTTCTTTGACCATTTGCTACTTCGGCTTGAAGGTTTCCTTAGGAAGAAAGGTGGTAACTGTGGGAATTCTGGAACAACTAAGAACTCGAGAGACGGTTTCTTCTTGTCTAACAAAACATCTTTAAACTCAGAGTAGTTGGAGAATGCAAGCAATAAAACCTCTATTGGTAAGCTTGACCAGGTTTCTCTCAATGCAATGTCAAAAACGCTTGTCGGTGAATTGATATTATCGAAGACTGCGGTTATGGTAGAGGAAGATCTGTCTCTACCGAATCCGCATATCTTCAGTTTCTCGCATAACTCCTCGTGACAGATTAAGCTAAAAAAATTACTCTTTTTCAAACCTGATGGTTTTATCTTCATCTTTGAATCTAAAAACCCGGCGAGAATCCCTTTTGTGTGAGCAGGCAGATACTCGAGTTCGAGATATTTGAACCGTTTCGGGAACTTGTATTCATCGTCATCAGGGAGGTACAACAAGTTCACCTCGTCAGATTTGCAGGCCGAATCTATGTGAGCTACTACTTCTAAGCTTTTTTTAGGATCACGAGAAGTACAAAACTTTACTGCTTCGAGCTTCCCCGAGGATGTTAACCGAATCAAAGTAAACCCGAAAGATTGATCTGTTGACCTAAGTGGAAGGTATTTGTTCAAAACGCCAAAACCGAGAACAAGAACTCTCTTTTTCTGCCAATCGATCCACTCGGGAAGAGAGTCCTCCATCCTCACTTCTCTACCTACACAATCTCTGCAGAGACATTTTCCAGCCGGTAAGAGGAGATTGTGTGGAAGCTCCCATACATACAAAGAAGAAGTATCCTTAACAACTGAAGGAGAAGGTCCATAACAGAACATTTTAGATTGAGCATTCCAAAACGACCCAATTATAACGCAGGACGTAGTTGAGTCATCTGTCTTAAACCCGAGATCAGACAAGCTATACACATCCATAAAGCAAGGCTTCTCAACGCCATGCTGCCATTTCAACAAAGGCACTTCTGATCTCTGATCACAAAGAAATAGATAGTTCCAAGAAGCAAGAATAAACCGAAAATTATCACTACCAGCCTTTGAAAACCCAACAAACTCATCTGTTCCAGCCATGTTTAGACTCTCGACTTCCAATAAAGATCGTGCACTGCAATTTCCAGAGCTTCTGTTGATAACGAAGACTGCATCAGATCGAGCAACGATAAAAATCCCAAGTCTCCAGCCAAATTCACATCCTAACCAACTTGAATACACTGATTTCTTCCCTTGACCCTCCCACGAAACTTTCATTTTGCAACCTCTGAATCCATCATGTCTCTGATTCAGATCAAACAAAAATACCTCACCATTCTCTAACAAGGCCAAACACTCTCCAGGAAGATGAGGGCTCCAGGAAGCGCTCGCAATCGAACAGATCTTAAACTGCTTACGTCCGAGGTATCTCAAAACCGGCATGCCTAGAGATTCATCATACATGACACAGTACCAATGAATCGAACACAGAGTACAAACCAGAACGTATCCAAATTCGAATTCGATCGAAGAAGAAGAAGACTTATACCCTCCCAAATTAGAAATCGGTTGCACCAATATCTTCAAAATTCGCGAAAAGAATCGCTCCGCTGCCACAAAAACGTCACCTTGGTCCGTGCCCATGACCCGGAAACCACCGGAATCTCCGGTAGAAAGCAGCAAGAATCCAATTTGATCGAGGTTATTCCCTGTGGGGAAAAACATCAACACAGAATTTTTACCGGGGCAAGGTAGAAACTGGAGGCGATTGTACGACAGAACCCTAGCGTCGACATCACCGTGTGGATGTAAAGAGGCATCAATTGCGGAAGAGACCGACGGAGGTACGCCAGAGACGGCGAGAAATCGCGCGGGAGATAGGTGAGGGATGGGAGAGAGAATCGGAGGAGAAAGTGAGGGAGAGGAGAAGAGTAGATGCGAGTCTGATGGGTTCGAGAAGAAAGGACCAGTGGATTCATCGGGAGAGGAGATGCAGTCCATAGGGGTTTTGGCGGAGATCGGCGGCGAGAGTTATTGCAGCCGGAGGTGATCTGAAAAACCCTAAGAGATTGACTGTATTTGCTAATTCATTTTGATTAAATCTGAACCGTCTAAATCTGCTCACGTGATTTAAAACCATGTTTTGCATCACGTGTTTTAAAACCACGTTTTTTTGCTAATTCATCACGTGTCTCTTGTCTAGTTTTTTGGGTAAGTTTCAGTGTTGTATTCAATGCAAACCTTACTCCTATTTTTATTTAATTATTAGAAACTGTTTTATGATCTCGATCAAACCTTCCGACCAACTACCTTGAGCTGAATTGCAAATAAAGTTTGCATTGTACTCAATTTTTGTAATCTCTCGGGAATCAGTCGATTTTTTTTTTTTTTTGATAAAAAAACAGTCGAATTTCTTGAATTAATGATTCTGGCCCATATCTAATATAATAAATTTAGGATAGATTATAGGGATAATCAACTAATAATAAATCAATTGGTGAAAAATAAGCTAATTTATTTAAAAAGACGCGAAATCAATATCTCTCATTTACGACTTTGTCATCTTATTATTTTTATTAAAAAACTATCAAAAATTTAGAAATCTAGTGCATATATCCTTAATATATAATGGACCTGGTGCTTTGGTCGTCCTTGCACTTGCTTGGAACCGGCCATCTAACTTTTGTTTTCCCCAACTTTAATTCAATTAGAACTCTGGATTGGGGACGAACAATTCGACCCGGGTAGAGTACGGACGTCACCGACCTACGAAAATGAAACTTATGTCTCGACTATCCCTTCCGCTTATCAACAAGAGTGGAAAATATCAAAACGGGCAACTACGATTCTACATATATATATAGCAAAACGGCCAGTAACTCATTTCAAGATAAACATCATGACGTGAATTAATTGTACTCTTCATCTTTCATTCTTTTGTTTTGTGTCCGTCAATTTTAGTAAAATCTATACTCTTTTTCTAGCTTGAAATCCCACGTTCCGTTTCTGTAACAAATCCACCTACCTATCATGACGACGATGTTATGTGATTCACGATGATTCATCATAACATATAATATATACTGTAAATTGCAATGTAGAAGAAAACTAGATTCAAAATTATTCATGTAACAAGAGCAGCTTACCCTTTTCACCTCTCTTTCTATCATCTTCATCATACTAGTAATAAAGTGATAATAACAAATATATTCTGTTTCGTTTATGCGATTATTATGCCATATCTAGAAACGTGGAATGGTTTTATACGTATGTTGAGGCTTAAAGTACAATATTAATCTATGACATTATTTGTTAGAATATTGCTTTTGGATGATGTTAGTTGTTGTTAATTACTTTGAAAGTAAATTGTGTTAAGTCATAATTTGGTGTACTCCCTAACTTACACATACCAAAATAAATTTTGATTTGTTAAAATTGTTTACATCCAAACTCTAATACGTTATTGATAAGAATTAGACAAGTAAACTGTATTGCAAAAGACATTATTACAATAAATTATTGTCTCCGTTTCACCAAAAACAAAAAAAAAATCTATCAATTAACAAACATCGAATTTAAAAAAAAAAAAAATAATAATATACTAATATTCTTAATATATTGTTAAACTAAAAATACTGTTTTCTTTCGACAAATGGATTAGAATATTGATGAGAAAAGAAGGTGACAACACATAGAAATTGGGACAAATCAAGGTGAAGTCAAAGATGCACCCACTTTCAAAAGTTAGTGCTCTTTTCCCTTTGTGGCGACACTTCCAAGGGACTGCATTTTTTCCCTATTTTTCTAAAAAAATCAAAAACAACTTTGGAATTGTGTACGATCTCTTCTTCTTTTGTTCTTTTTTTGGTAAAATACGATCTCTTCTTCTTTTGTTCTTTTTTTGTGTGATAGTATAATAAATAAATAAAAAGAAGAGAATGTGGTTATATTATTATAATTTATAAAATGCAGTAAGTAAGGTTTGGTAGTAATCGGAGCAACAAGCATTATATCTCCGTCCCGCTCTGGCTTCTAACAGGAAAACGCGTGTACCTTCCATTTTTGGTTTTGAATCTGTACTGTCATTACATGCAATTGCAAACTCTGTTTTGTACTTCTCTTTTTGCAGTACACTTTCTTCTCCCTCTCTCTTCATTCATTTCCCTTCTTCTTCTATAAATCTTTTTTATTCAATTCATCTTTCCTAATATGCGATTCTCTCTGCTTCTTTCTTCAATCTCGACTCTGGAAATCTTTTTGTCCAGCGTTTCGAATTCGCTTTCTCCACCACTGCCATTCATTCGATTCTGGATTCGCCTCTTTTCCCACAAGTCACCAGATTTCAATTCCAATCTCTTAAATTCCAGATCTCCGTAGCTATTCAGATTCCTTCTCAATGGAAAACGAGGGGAGTTTTGAGAGAGAACACAGTCAATTCCACCAAGACGACTCTACCGATCCCAGAAAACCACCGCCATGGAGGAAACAGATCACGTTTCGTGCCATCGTCGCTAGTTTAATGATCGGTGTCGTCTACAGTGTCATCTGTCTGAAGCTGAACCTAACCACAGGACTCGTCCCGAATCTCAACATCTCATCAGCTCTTCTCGCCTTCGTCTTCCTCAAATCTTGGACCAAACTTCTCCAGAAAGCAGGAATCGTCACTACTCCTTTCACACGCCAAGAGAACACCATTGCTCAGACTTGTGCTGTTGCCTGTTACAGCATCTCTCTTGCAGGTCAATTACATACAAAAAATACAAATGTTCAATTACACAATAAACAAACTCGATTTTCATCGATCAAGTTTCAATTTCATTCATTATAGGTGGATTTGCATCCTACTTGTTGGGTTTAAATAGACGAACTTACGAGCTTACGGGAGTGAACACACACGGAAACAATCCTCGTGGTATCAAAGAGCCTGGTGTTGGATGGATGACGTCGTTCCTCTTTGTTACTAGCTTCATTGGGCTTGTCGTATTGGTACCTCTTCGAAAGGTAATGACTTTTAGGAATTATGAGAATCAAATTTGATTCAGTATCGTGATTTCTGATGATGAATGATGTAAAAACAGGTGATGATCATAGACTATAAGCTCACGTATCCTAGTGGAACAGCAACTGCTGTTCTTATAAATGGATTTCACACTAGCAAAGGAGATAAGACAGCCAAGTATGTTCTGTTCTCGAATCTTGTTTTTTTTTGTTTTCTCTCTTGTTCATGGATTGAAATGGATAATATATCAACGAATTTTTTTTTTTTTTCTGACAGAAAACAGATTCGCGGGTTTATAAAATCGTTTGGGTTGAGTTTCATTTGGGCATTCTTTGGATGGTTCTATTCAGGTGGTGACCAATGCGGGTTCTCTCAGTTCCCTACATTTGGATTACAAGCTTGGAAAAAATCGTGAGTCTGCTCTGTTTGCTCTGTTTTTTAACCTTAAGATCTTACTCTTCGCTTAAGTTGGACAAGTTTGATTGAAGAAACGTTTATCTCTTTGGGGGATACAGATTTTTCTTCGACTTTAGTATGACTTATGTTGGAGCTGGGATGATCTGTTCACATTTGGTGAATCTCTCGTTGCTCTTCGGTGCAATCCTCTCTTGGGGAATAATGTGGCCTCTGATAGCCCGGCTTAAAGGTGAATGGTTTCCTGCTACCTTGCCAGAGAGTAGCATGAAGAGCTTAAATGGCTACAAGGTCTGATTTTTTACTTGTTTTTTTATACATCTCACAAGCTGTGGAAGCAAAAAAAGATGCGATAAGTTTCCTTGGTGTTTTTGTTATCAGGTGTTTATATGCATTGCATTGATCTTAGGAGATGGGCTTTATAACTTCCTCAAGATACTCTTTTTCACTGGAAGAAGCTTCCACTCTAGACTCTCCAAAACAACCAGCATCAACACATGTAAGTTATATGCCGATTCTATCTGCGAAACCAAAACCGTTCTATATACAATGTGAAAATATAACCGATTGATGATTTCAGTGGCAGAAGTTCCAGAAGATGGCACAAAGGAATCCGAAAGCCTGAAACGAGAGAACGAAGTATTTGTTCGAGAGAGCATTCCGCTATGGATGGCTTGTGTGGGATACCTATTCTTCTCCCTTGTCTCCATCATTGCAATCCCTCTGATGTTCCCTCAGCTGAAATGGTACTTCGTCCTCGTAGCTTACCTCCTTGCGCCGTCTCTCAGCTTCTGTAACGCCTACGGGGCTGGTTTAACCGACATGAACATGGCTTACAACTACGGTAAAGCGGCGCTCTTTGTGATGGCGGCATTGGCTGGGGAAAACGATGGCGTGGTGGCAGGAATGGTCGCTTGTGGTCTCATAAAATCGATCGTCTCTGTCTCAGCGGATTTGATGCACGATTTCAAGACGGGACATCTAACGCTCACCTCGCCCCGCTCGATGCTTGTAGCACAAGCCATCGGGACAGCGATAGGCTGCGTGGTTGCGCCGCTCACCTTCTTCCTATTCTACAAGGCATTTGATGTTGGAAACCCAGACGGTGAGTACAAGGCCCCTTATGCCATCATCTATAGAAACATGGCCATTATCGGTGTTCAAGGTCTCTCGGCTCTCCCCGAGCATTGTCTTGAGCTTTGCTACGGGTTCTTTGCGTTTGCGGTTGCTGCCAACCTGGCGAGAAACCTCTTACCGCAGAGGCTAGGGAAGTGGATCCCACTCCCGATGGCAATGGCTGTGCCGTTCTTGGTGGGTGGGTCTTTTGCAATCGATATGTGTGTTGGGAGCTTTGTGGTGTTCGTTTGGCAGAAGGTGAACCGTAAGAAGGCAGAGTTTATGGTTCCGGCTGTTGCATCAGGTTTGATATGTGGTGATGGTCTCTGGATTCTGCCTTCCTCGCTGCTGGCTCTGGCTAAGGTTCGACCGCCTATATGTATGAACTTCACAGCGGCTCACTAGGGCCAAAGCAGAAATTTTCAGGCAGAACCCAAACTAATTGCCGGATGAATGTATACTAGTTGTGGTTAGGTTAGGAGTAGACAGTAAAAGAGAGATTAACCCACATATACATTATGTCTTGTCTTATTTGGTTTTTGAATAAGAAGAATGAACAGAAAGAGAGTTGGTTATTCTTTTACCGCGGGAGATTCTCTTCCCCGGCACAAAAAAAAATGTTTCATACATACAAAATTGAAAATGGAGACAGCCATTATCTCCCAGGGAATAACTCACGCAGAGAAACCCACTTCTCAAAGTTTCACAACACCACACAAAATCATATGCCTATTTTGATTCTGGCCTTGATATGTTAAACCGGGATTTAGATCTGTAAATCAAATCCCGGATTTCGATTCTGTTCCAAACCCGGCTACTAACCCCACACAGCATTTCACAGTTGCATGCAAACACAAGCACCAGGCAGTTCTGATACCAGATAGCAAATCCTGATAAACCGCAATAACACAGGAGAGGATTATGGGATCATATGCTCAATCTTGGTGTGGAGGGTAACAATAAGGTCGTGTGCATCGTCTAAGAGCTTCCACACGTCTAGTTTCCCTACCATACTGTGGCACTCCCCCAAAATTTCCTCCATGCTATTGTACTTCTCTATTATGAGTTTCCTCCTCTGCAACACCGAAGCCGCTATCGCATACAGCAACAAATCGTCTGTGGGAGGGGCTCGCTGCTTTATTCGGCTGCTCCAGGAAGATTTCCCAATCCCAGCTCTTATTGCAGCTTGGTCTGCCCAAATCACCTCCCAGAGATACAGCGTTTGCTCCAGCGTCAGCTCCCTTCTAAACATCACAAGAACCATTCTGTAAACAAAGAAACAGTCTTCCGCCTTGACTTTCTCAAGATGCTTGTAGAGCTGCGAGTCTTTGGATTTGATAATCTTTGAGACTATGCTCAGTTGCCTTGTGATCCCAACCTCATCGAGCCTGAAATTCTGACGAGCCTTCTTCATGAACCCAACAAAACACCAAAACGCCTCGTAGTCATCAGGTATGACAGAGAGTATAGGGGAGAGAAGATCGCTCATTCCTTGGCAATAGCCAATTTCAGGGTCATGTAAGGCATAGGCTTCAAGAACAGCAACAAGCCGTGCAGCGTGAAAGATTTTCGAAGGTTCCAAGTGACTGTAGTCCTTTAAAACAACTGCTTCAGCAGCACGACGTGCCCTATCCTCTGATACCATAGCTTGGGATGAGGAATATGGGGTCCACTCTGTATCGGCACGCACAGCGTCTAGACGAATAATACGCTGCCAAGTCACAAAATCCTCTTTGGTACGGGAAATATATATGCTGGATGGAGAAGTACTGTTTTCATCTCTCCCTTCAGTAGAAGGAAAGGCCTGAACAGAATCATTCTCATCTGAAGAATCTGAGTCTGAAGACTCAGAATTCAGTTGTCTTGAACCAGTGTAGTCTCTGTCAAGCGTACATGAGACGTCACTCACGTACCCAATATCTTCTGCGTTTTCTTTGTCGCTAGAGAGAGACTCGTGAGTGCTGAAAGCATCATCAGAACACGAACTGTCAGTATCTTGCGCAAGAGACCAACAATTATTCCCATCTTGAGTAGTTTTATTGATCTTGTTTAACTTAAAAGTCCCACTGTCTCGTCTTTGAAGCCTTTTGCACTGCCTTCGTAGTCTCTCATACGCTTTTCTGCATTTGAAAGGTAAAGAAAAATCAAGCCACAGATGAGCAAAAAAAAATAAAAAGATTTTCGAGCAGTGATTCATCTGTTTCTCACCTTCTCCAAGTTCTTGTAGCACCTCTCTCTTCTTTGGAACTATTGAAATCGCACCTGTTTGTGGAGAAGAAAATAAACAAAGGTGAGGAAAACCAAGCAAGATCACTGTGGTTCTGTTAGTGTATAAGTGTGTTGCAACATAAATGTGATGATGGTTCTGAACAATCAATCAAAATTTGCAACATTTTCAACCCAAATTTCACTGTACACATCCTTTAGGAACCATGAGCCCTATAAACAGACAATTTCCTTGACTTCCACACATCACAAGCGAAACGGTAGGGTTTTAATGTACACTTACACCCCAAGAAGGAATGGCCACACCTCCGACCGAATGCTAGGATCAATGCCCTACAAGGAGATATAAGAAAATGAATTATCCATAACATCTGTAGAACACTAACAACTTCACAAGGCTGTGAAGCTTTGACTCACTCTACTCCGGACTTTCTTCAATAAATCAACTCCTCCATTCCGAAGTCTACCCTCAGGGGTGAAAAATCTTTTCCACCGGCGAAGTGTGAGGGGCTTTTTTCGTTTTCTACGGGACCAGGGTGATTTGCGTCGATGCCTGAACAGAAAACAGAGATTGAAATTGTTTCAGAAAAATGCCTGCTTGTTCTGATACTAAATTAACCATGGAGCACAAACAAGACATGTCGATAGAACTAGACTGTAGTTTGGAACCTCACAGGCATACATAGGGAGCAAAAGAATAGAAAACAGACAACAATCAAGTCAGCATTACGAAAAGTAAATCTTTCTTTCGAGTCGGCGAAAACTACCACAGAAATGATTGGAAGTCTATCTCGTGATCGAAGTCCACTGATGCAAACAATCTTCACTAGCAAACAACGTAAGTGTAGATTCAACTTCAGCTCGAACAATTACTAGAATGATGTAACAAGCAATGAACCGCAAGGAAAAATAGGGAGGAGAAGAATAAGAAATTCTTCTAAAAACGATACTTTTCAGATCAACCAAGTTAGGATCACAACAGATTGACATTTATGTCTTTCTAGTAAAGGGAGATACCGAATCATTAATCCAGTAATAAAAGACAACCCTTGGAAGCAATTTACTAAAATGGAAATTCTAGTAATCATCTGACCGTCGTGAATGGATTCTTCTTGAAGCGGCCATTACGAAATAGATTAACAAAATCTCAGGAATCACAGAAACAAATGCCCATTCGAGAGAGACTCACGGATCGGAAGAAGAGCAAGAAGCTGGAGATGAAGAAGAGACAAGGACGAGGGCAGAACGCAAATGAGTCCACGGAGAGGACGACGGAGAAGAGAATAATGGCGAGGAAGGATTTGGAAACGAAGACCTCGTCTGAATCCGTCGAAGAGCTTTCATCTAAAGCCAAATATCGAATCCAGATTGCAGACTCCTCTCCCCAAATTAAAGTCCAAAAAATCGGAAAATGTCCGTTGGAATCGCCAACCGATTATATCAAGAACTCCGGCGAGAACCATACGACCTCCTCCTCCTCCGTCTTTGCCGCGTCTTGCAACTAGCTTCCGCTTCTCTGTAGAAAGTTGGGATTTGTCTCTCTCTCTCTCTCTCTCTAGAATCTAGAATGGGAAGTCAATTCCGAGTAAGAAGATGAAGTCTTAAGGCCTATTTATTTGCCTTTCTTTATTTTTAAAAGTGGGTGTAGTCTCATATGACCACCACGTAGAGAAAACCTGTGATTTTACTTTACATTTAGCCTCTATAGTCTATACTTTTCTTAGTTTTTTTTTTTTTTTTTAGAGGGTATACTATTCTTAGTTTTTTATTTATCTATCTATTTAACGATTTTCACTGCCAAGTCATGTTTAAAAAAACTTCTACATAAAACTGAAAATTTTTAATAATTGAAGATATTAGTTTGCAAAATATATAAATAATTTAGATATGTAACAAATAAAATAATGTTAAGCCATAAAAATGAATGGAAAATAAAGTTGTTTCAATCTCTCATTATGATTTTTGGGTTTTTATTCAACAAAGTTCATAGTAAATACGAAATAGGTTAATCTACCATATATGTTTCCAACTAGAAGTCTTTCATTCATATGTTTTTTTAATACCGTTTATTCTTCACCCAGATCTCATTTCAACAACTATTCTTTTTCTGCGACTTATTTCCCAACTCTGTGATAATCGATACATTTTAAAAAATTTGAAAAATATCTCCTCACTACAAGACTATTATCTTTTTTACCTTGGCTACACAAACTAAACCAACTGAGTCAAAATGCCTCAAAACAACCATGGACACAAAATGGTGATTTAATTCATACATTTTGACTAAATTTACCCAAAACAAATCAAAGAATTCGCTGATTTTGATTGCCTTCAACCCAAGTGACTACTTTCATTATTTCCATTTCCAAAGTATGCTTTTATTACAACATTCTCTCCCAAAACATAAATGGAGCGAACCGGCGAGTTAACTACTCGACCTAGCAACCAAAACTCAAACCAGACCAGTCACATTGGTAAGTCAAATGGAAGCATCCCACTGGTTTAGAGCTTGGAACAGGCTGGTTTATCCAGAAACCAAACCAGTTCGTCTTCAGCACTAACGGAACCCGCAGGTACACTCCCAGTCTTCTTCAGTGCTGCCTGCACGGCTTCGGCTTTCCCGGAACCGCAAACAACTAGAGCTACATGCGCAGAGGAGTTGATGACCGGGAATGTGAAGGTGATTCTCTCAGATGGCGGTTTTGGAGAGTCGGTGATGGAAGTTACCCATTTCTGGCTCTCGTTGCAGAGACCATGCCCTGGGAATAGGGATGCCACGTGCCCATCAGGGCCCATACCGAGAAGCATGAGATCGAATTTGGGGAAGCCGGTTGATTCAGATACGCGGAGGATATTGGTCTTGACCAAATGTTTGAGGCAGGTCTCATAATCATCCGCTGCTGCCTCGGCCGAGAGGGATTCGTTGATTGCATATACGTTTCCAGGCGGGATTGGAACCTGAAGAGAAAAGATTTAGAGTGTGTGAAGAAGATTAGCTGATTCGTTGAAAAATCTTTGTTTCAGTCATTTAGAAGGTTGCGGATAGCTGAAAGTTCCAGATGATTGCACTTAACTTGGAAAGCTAAATAACAAAGAAATGTTTGAATCGAAAGTCGGTATCAAGACTCAAGAGTTCTATGATTCCAAATTCTTAGCATTAGCCATTAGTTGGCTTTTGATCCCTCATTTTTGTAGCAATTCGATAGAAAAATAATTGAAGGAAACAAAGATGACTACACAAGTTACGAAGATGTGTCGAGAAACTTGCATTTACAACCTAATGATCACGTGAGACTAACAATGGAGGGGCAGAATGTTCAATACCTTGGATAGGAAACCATCATAAGCCAGTTTGTAGTTGCTGTCATCGTGATGCTTGGGAACAACCCTCTCGTCGACCCAGAAAACATGCCACCTTGACCAATCGATTGAATCAACATAAGGGGATTCTACTAATTTCCTGAAATTTGAGCAAAAAATTTGCATGAGAAGAAACATTATTAGGAAAGTCTGTCAAATGTGGGCAGCCATAACTGCGAAAGCGGGTCTCCATACTTTGATTAACAAGTTTCATGAATTCAAATTTGAACCAAAACACAATGGAAATTCCTTAGCAGAAAAAGAAGGATTTTTAGAGAAACACCGATTGTAAAACCAACCAAGAACAGTCATGCATCCCATCATCTTTACCAATAATGACAAACACCAGATAAACACTTAGCCTTATCAATCGGACATCCAAAGTAGTATCCATGAGATCAAAATCAAAACCCACGAAGAGGAAGCAAAACCTAACTAATTCGACAGAGAAACAAAGTGCAAATCTATCCAACAAGCCATAGTCAATCCAAAATTCGCAGATGCTCCTGAGAAACGCAATGGAGATTTGACAATGATATTCGAAAAATAGACACTAGATTGGGACTTTGCAACCCCTAAATCCAAATCGTAATTCTAATAACTTTTCACATGCCAAATCTGAAATCCAGAATCTCGTGGCTTTCGAATCGGAAATCAAAGAAAGTTAATACACACACCGGAGCGATTTAATCAAGGAACCGCCAGAGACAACGACGGTGAAAGCACCTCTCTCCTTGCAAAACTTATCGGAGAGATCGGCTGTGAATTTGGCTAAATCAACCGCCAAATTCTCCTCGAGGTCAAAAATCTCCACTCTCTTATTCTCCTCTTTCCCCATTTCCGCCGCCGTCGTAGCCATGCTCCTCACCTCCGACACCTTTCTCCGACTATCAGCTAATCTCCAGCTAGATCCACTTCCGATCGACGAAACCGAGAACGACTCAAAACGAGACGCAGTAGAAGGAGAATAACAAGTGAGACTCTTTGGGAAGAAAGGGGAGAGAGAATTTGAGCGAGATGGGAGGTTAGTGGGCGAAGAGAAGAGAATCGAGCGAAGGAAACAAGAAGAAGAAGCCATGAAAAAGTGAGAGAGCTTCTTTATAGGGGAAGTGAGCAACTTTGACTTTCTTGGAGCAGAGGACAAGTGGATTTAATAGCCCGACCAAAAACATATGTACCAACATCATTGGATATGCTCAGACTTGAACTGAACCGGTCGGTTCAAAAAAAAAAAAAAAAAAATAGCCATATCATCGATTCGGTTGGTAATCCAATCCAATCCGGTTATATCATAAAATCTGGTTTTTTTAATATGTGAAAAAACCGAAAAAACCACAACCCAATCAAAACTCATTACAAACAAATTATTTATTTCTATTGAGTTTCGTAATGGATTTATTTACTCTGTTGGCTGTTAGGAATTTACTATATATTCAAGTACTCATACATAGTAAAAATATAAATTTATACATATCAATTAAAATAATTCTACTAATACGCTTAAGTTGATAAAACAGATTAGGTTTTTTAGTCTAAAAACTCTAAACCAACTATATAGATAGGATTCTACTAAGCCGGGATCAAACCAGTTATTATTAGAACTTATGTACAAGAGAAACACAAATGTACGAAGTAGGAAATGTAATAGCTCGTTTGGAAGATCAAACCGAAGCAACTCGATCATACATTGAAACACAGCTTTTATTATTAAAGCAGTTAAAGGCAACCCATAGATATAAGGTACAAAATTTACAAATAGAAGAGAACCGAACTGAGCCAAACCTCAATGTCCTTTTGGGATCTTGGATGCGGCGGCTTGGTCGAGAAACCAGATGGCTTCTTCGTCGGCTGTGAGCCAAGCTGCAGGCAAGTTGTAGTTATCGTTGAAAACCTCTGCAACCGCATCGGCCTGAGCCTCATCACAGACGGCCATGAGGTTGTAGGAAGCACAGCTAATGACCGGTAAAGTGAAGGTGATTCTCTTTGGTGGCAGTTTTGGGGAGTTGGTGATATAAGTTACCAAATTTGCCTTCTCCTTGATCTGATAATGTCCCGGAAACAACGATGCCATGTGACCGTCTGGACCCATCCCTAGGAGTTGGAGATCAAATTGAGGGAATCCCGAGGATTTGTATGTGCGGATGATGTTTTGGTTCACCAATTTTTTGAGGCACTCCTCGTAGAGTAATGCGGCGCCTTTGCCATCACCAAGGGCCGCACAGTTTTGGTCGATTGCATATATGTTCGCAATTGGAATCGGAACCTACATAGTGTTAATACGATTTATTAAAATATTTCACATCGAAAATGAAAAGAAACCTACGCTAGTATATAGATGACTCATAAGATATACATTTAATATAAAATTTGTTCAAAGCGTTTAAAATACCTCGATCAAACGTCCTAATGAAATATATTATACAACTTGACTTTGTTATGAGGTGACAAGAAAAATACGGGAATGGAGAGCATCGTAATATGTTATGATGTTACCTTTGAGAGAAAACCATCTAAGGCCAGTTTGTAATTGCTGTCCTTATCGTCCCATGGAACAACCCTCTCGTCGACCCAAAAGATGTGCCATTTTGACCATTCGGTGCTTTCAAGGTACTTTGGTTTCAACAATTCACTGTAAAAGTTAATTAATCAGTCTCTTATAGTACCAGACTAAACAAACTAACAAATGAATGAGATGCAAAGAGATTACGAGAGCCAAGAGATGAGGTCACCGCCAGAGAGAACGACCGTGAAATAGCCTCTCTCCTTACAGAACTTGGCGGAGAGAGTGGCCGTGTACTCGGCCATAGCCTCTTTCAATTCGTACTTGGTGGGAAACACAATCTTCTTCCTCTTCCTTTTCGCCAAAACCGATGCCATACTGTTCTCTGTAAGAGATCATCTCTGATTGATGAGATCTATTATTTAAAGAAGAATATGTTTTTTTTTTTGGTAAACTAAAGAAGAAGATGTTGAAGTTGGTGATCCGATCCTTTCACTTCTTACTCAACTTTTTTAAAAATAGATTTTATGTAAAACCTATATAACGTGGTTCGCTTTTATATTTAATTCTGCACAAACTGGAAGTCAAGAAACGATCAACACATAATATTATAATTTTTATATAAATTCATTTTTTTTATATCCCACCGCAGTTCATTGAGAAGGATGAAAAAGTAGTGTTGATCATAGTTTTGAAACGATTACAATTAATTGAAAATATATTAGACTACAAATCATCCAGTTGACTGATCATATATTTCCTTAATTCATGTGATCTAAAAACTATGGTTACGGCAAAAAACATTAAGAAAGTTATAAAATTCATTGTCGTTCTGGGAACATCCCGTTTGCTATATTTTTTACGGCATCTCTTTATAGCTAGACTTCGATTCCATCTTTCTGCAGAGAATTGAAAAATTGTTTATTACGCTCTGTTTAAAAAAGAAAAAGTTTGGTTAAGCCCAAATGTGTGAGCTGTCTAGAATCGTTGTTGGAACATGCTCGCGATTTTATTTAATTACTGAACATAATCAAATAGATTAAAAGAGTACGACAATATATTTTTTTTTGTTAAAAGAGTATGACGATAAGGTCTTCTATATTAATTTAGTCATGAATTATTTAGTATCCACGAGGAAATCAAATGAAAGTAAAAAATCATTGGAATGGTCTTAGTTCGTTTCCTGAATACTTGTACAATAACAATAAAAAAAGTAAAAAAAAAAACATTGAAACAATGATGAATTCTATTAAGTTTCATGTACTTGATCGAACAACAAAAAATTCAGTTACTTCAACTACGTTAAATGATCTTTCAAATTGGTAACATCATTCATGAAGTCGGCGGTTTTATAAAAACCTATTATTATTATTATTATTATAACCCAAAGTCACAGCCTGGGACTCACACACGACTAGAGAAACCACAAATCGGCGATTCAATACATTCGGTACGGAATATACACAAAATGCATTAGCCGGTTAATTATTCAACACACATGCAAGCAAACCGCACTAACTCGGTCTCACAAAGCAACTTAGGGATTTATTTATTTTTAAACACCATTATTTAATTAATGTGGTTGGCCCTCTAGAGCATGGAAGCAGCTGCTTGGTCAAGGTACCAAACATTTTCGACTTGGGCAGAAAGATGAGCAGAAGGCAAAGGCTTGTTGTGCTTCATGATCTCAGCGACTGCATGGGCCTGTTCCTTGTCACAAACGGCCATAAGATTGTACAAAGCCGAGTTGATGACCGGTAAAGTGAATGTGATTCTCTTCGGTGGCGGTTTTGGAGAGTCGGTAATGTGAGTGACCCATTTGTCCTTCACATTGATCTGAGGATGTCCTGGGAAGAGAGAAGCCATGTGGCCATCAGGACCCATCCCTAGAAGCTGTAGATCGAACTGAGGATATCCGGTCTTTGGGGATAATGGGATTATGTTTTGCTTCACCAGGTTCCTCAGGCAATCCTCGTACAGCCTCGCACAGTGCTCGGCGTCACCATCAGCCGCATAGTGTTTGTCGATTGCGTAGATGTTCTCATTCGGAATCGGAACCTTAATACATGTGATTCAATTTAAAATCAGAAATATATATATATATATTGTTATATATATATATATATTGTTGAATATACTACCAAACAAAAAAAGATTGAGTTTTGGCATATTTTCTTACACAAGACATGCAGGCAAGGAATAAGCAAAATGAATAATAAAAATTCGTTTTTCAACAAAATTAATAAATAATAATAAAAAAAGAGCGTTAAACACGTATTTGGAGATAAAAAATGTACAACCTATTATGACTTAGTTAATCAGAAATATAATAATAATTAATACCTTGGAGAGAAAACCATCCATGGCGAGTTTGTAGTTGCTGTTAGGATCGTCCCATGAACAAACCCTCTCGTCGACCCAAAAGACGTGCCACTTTGACCAATCGATTGAATCAATGTATGGAGGTTGCACCAACTTGCTGCAAAAATTAGTTAATTGATTGATTAGAGCATTATTATTGGATTTTTTTTAAAAAGAAAATAGAACAAAAAATATATAGGAGAGTGAATTAGATTTAAAGACCAAAGCCAATCGATGAGGTCTCCGCCGGAGAGAACAACGGTGAAAAGGCCTTTCTCCTTGCAAAACTTGGCCGAGAGATTAGCTGTGTACTCAGCCATCGCCTCCGACAACTCGTTCTTGCTCGGAAACACAATCATCTTCTTCTGTGACTGTGTAGCTGCCATTGTTGCGTATAAGAGAGATAATTTGATCGATGATATTTATAGAAGAAGAAGAAGAATTAGTTGAATTCTTGATGGTGTTACAAGTGTTTGGGCTTCTTGGTTCTTATAGAGACCGTGTCTGTAAGGAGCTCGTGACTAAGAGTTAGTTTGGAGGGACACGTGATTTATGGCATGCACTATTATGCTACGTAGTCTCGTACTCACTTTTGTGGCTTTAAGATTATACGGTTCTGTAGACTGTTATAAAATAAAATATGCCCCAAAATTTATTATGGAGTCAAATATTAAATTATTTTTGTTCCATTCCTTAAAGTTGGAAATCAACATTGTATTCCCAGGGCTACCCTTATATTAATCAAGTTTTTGTTCACCGCTGGTTTTATTAAATAAGATGTTCTACGCGAGACGACCGCTATTTTTAGTTTACCAAAATAAGATGTTACAAAATTGTCCATATTTTTTTTTACTAACCATAAAGTTTTAGATCGAGGTCCGACTAATCACTTCAGAATAGATATAGCCATGAAGTAATCTATTCACCAAAATTTTTAATAAATTTAAAACGTGACAATATTCTGACTTTAACGTAAAAATTTGATAATTTTGTATTTAACATAATTCGATTCGTGACTTAGACCAACATGATGAATCCTTTTTAAATATGAATTATCCTACCACTACCACTTGGTTATTGTCCAAAATGTTTACAAAGTACATGTTGCATTTTGTATCATTTATATAATTACCGACAGCCTTTCAATATATTGCTCCTTAATCCATCAATTTGGTGACCAATGGCGAAACAGTATTTATTTTATTGACCGCAAGAATAATGTTTTCGCCTATACAACATAAATTTCTAGTAGTACTTATTAGTTTTGTTGATAGCTAGAACATATATCTTTTCTCAACAATATGTAATTTCTTCTTTCCCTTATTTTACAACAGTGAGAGTACCTAACCAAAGAAAAAAGTTCAAAACAATATTTAAACCTTTGAAACAAATACAAAGAATATGGATAAAACTAACTTCAGTACGTAGCTCTCTCACACATGTAAAATGAGTGTAACTAACTCTGCAAAAATTAATTATGTCTACCAAAGAAAAAGTAGTTACAACATGAGTTTGATATTTTTCGAATCTTTTGAATAATTGAACTGTATTTCTTGAAATGGTAAATTAGACCTACAGACTTGGCACTCTTCTATTTGGCTACAATTGTTGTCACTAATTTTAGCGACTACTATCAATATAGATTAATGACACATTTGAAAACTATAAATTCGTCACTAATTTTTTGTAAATTCCTTTTTGATATAGCTAGTATTTTTTAATTACACATTTAAAAACTATAAATTCGTCACTAATTCGTCACACATTTTTTTGTATTATTGCGGATACGCGACAAAAAAAAATGCTATATCAAAAAGAAATAAATTGATGAAAAAAAATTATCAAAGAAATCTGAAGTTCAGATTTTGGTTTAGTTAGTTTGGTTTGTATACGGAGTTGGTTAAGTTCAAATATGTTAGCTGTCTAGAATCGTCGTTGGAACGTGCTCGCGATTTTATTTGATTACTTTAAGAAAATAATCAATTAATAGTTTAAGATTACGATAATATTTTTTACAAAAAATAATTAAATAGTTTAAGATTACGATAATTTTTTAAAAAGGAGTACGACGATAAGGTCTATTCAATTACATGTCCACAATCGGTAAGCAATTAGAATATGTCTATTCTATTCTAAAATTAAAGCAATTGTTCATTGACTAACAGCTCGACTGAAAACACATTGATTAGAAACTACCATTCTCTTGCCCGTTTCTTAATGGTTCAACAAATTAAGTACATATTTAATCTCAATCTATTTTGTTACTGTTTTTGCTCATATATAGTTCCAATAACATTGAGCAAATCCATCAGACTTGGAAAGAGAAAACACAGGCCCTAGCAAAGGTGAAGTTGCATTTATCATTGACAGCTAAATTCCCTATAGTTAGGTAGATCCGTGATCGTAAAGTCCTGCAGCTTCTCAAATGCTTTCTAAGATTCATATATAGCCTGGGACTCAAATTATACACAACTGGAAAGAAACAACAAATCGGCGATTCAATACACTTGGTAATGAGAACATTATTAGCCGGTTAATTATTCAACACACATGCAAGCAAACCGCACCAACTCGGTCCCACAAAACAACTTAGAGATTTATTTATTTTTTGAAAGACCATTATTAATGTGGTTGGCTCTCTAGAGCATGGAAGCAGCTGCTTTGTCAAGGTACCAAACAGCTTCGACTTGGGCAGTAAGATGAGCAGCAGGAAAGGCGGGGTTGTTGTGGTTTATGATCTCAGCGATGGAACGTGGACATTCCTCTGTGTGGTCGTCGCAAACGGCCATAAGATTGTACAAAGCCGAGTTGATGACAGGTAAAGTGAATGTGATTCTCTTCGGTGGCGGTTTCGGAGAGTCGGTAATGTGAGTGACCCATTTGTCCTCCACATGGATCTGAGGATGTCCCGGGAAGAGAGACGCCATGTGGCCATCAGGGCCCATCCCTAGAAGCTGTAGATCGAACTGAGGATATTTGTTCTTTGAGCATAATGGGATTATGTTTTGATCTACCAGTCCCTTCAGGCACTCCTGGTAGAGCATCGCGCAGTGCTCCGCATCACCATCAGTCGCCGCGTTTTTGTCGATTGCATAGATGTTCTTATTTGGAATCGGAACCTTGTATATTATCCACACACACAAAAAAAGATTTGAGGTTTTTTTTTTTTACACGGCCACTAATTGATAAATGAATAAGAGTAATATTAAAACCTTGGAGAGAAAATCATCCATGGCGGCTTTGTAGTTGCTGTTAGGATCGTCCCATGAACAAACCCTTTCGTCGACCCAAAAGACGTGCCACTTTGACCATTCGATTGAATCAATGTAAGGAGGTTCCAACAACTTGCTGCAACGTTTGATTAATTAGAGCATTATTATTGGGAATTTATTTTAAAAATTAAGAGGAGAGTGAGATGGGGAAGATTTGTAGACCAGAGCCATTTGGGGAGGTCACCGCCGGAGAGAACAACGGTGAAAAGGCCTTTCTCCTTGCAGAACTTGGCCGAGAGATTGGCAATGTACTTAGCCATTGCCTCCGACAATTCGTTCTTGCTCGGAAACACAATCGGGATCCTCTTCCTAGTATCTGCCATATCGTTTGCCTATAAGTCGGAGAATTTGATGGATGATAAATATATGTAAAGAAGAGTTAAAGGGTTGGGGTTTCTTGCTTTTAATAGAGATCGAGTGGGTAATGAGCTTGTGACTTAGAGTTTTGTTAGGAGGAAAACGTGATAAATGGCGCCACCACATGGACTATTATTGTCCTTGTTGTTTTATTATTAATTTATTATACGCTTCTGCAATAGAATATGACCCCAAAATTTATTCTGAAATCAAATATTGAATTTTTTTTTTTGTTTCATATATGATTTCCTCAAAAGTTGGAAATCAACATTGGATTCCCTGGGTTAATTATTCAAGTTTTTATTCACCATAACAATTTGTCGCAATTTTCCTCAAAAGAAAATACAGAGCAGAATCGCCCATATCTTTTTTTGTCACAGATTCTCTGACGCTCAAATAAAAAAATATTAATGGACAAGTGGTGATTGGATTGTGTTTTTTTAGCTTGTACCTCCTCTCTCATCCCAATTTCATATTATGCCATTTGTTTTGTCCTCTTTCTCCTTCACATGTTAAACGAGTGTATCTACTCTGCATAAATTATGTCTGGTAAAGAAAAAGTAGTCACAACATGAGTTTACTTTTTTCAAATAATTGAACCATATTGCTTGAATATGTAAACTAGATCTACAGAGTAATTCACGAGTAGACTGATTCATATGAAACGCTTCAATTTTCTCTACCATATTTGTTCATGTAAATATTTTCTCCTTCAAACTCAGCATTGTTGGTTACACTCAGTTTACATACATATATATGAGGGGATAAAGTACATGCGATACTCATCAGCTCCTCTGTTTCGAGACGATATCTCCACATCGATCTTCCAATCATTTGATCCAACAATTGGAGTGTTTGAAGAAGTTCAATTGCAGGCCCATCATTCCAACGATTTAGATTTCAGTAATAAAATTATCATTTTATTCAGAAATGGTATTGTGAAAATGATAATGTTTTGTAATTGTATAATTTTAGACGTTAAGATATATGATTTAACTAATTATATAGATGATCGCGTTATGTGCGAGAATGATAATATAATGAATTGTTATTTGATATGCGATTGACCATATGCTCAATACTTAAATGTTGAACATATTTTAATTTTTAATAGATTAACATGTGCAAAATTTTATGTTCGAAAAATATAATTTTTTTGAGATTTAAGCAAAATCATTACGGTCTTATGTTACCAAACGGACCAAGCATGTCGATGATGCTAAACAAACTGAGAGCTGAAAATAAAACCAGAAGAACACCTCTCCAATTCCTTGTATAATATAAATAAATATATAATAATATGTTTTCTCTTTTTTTGTTTGTTTTGGGTTTGGTTCCTCTAAAAACAAAATGCTCAAAGAATCATCATTTACAAAGAAAGTACCTACCTGCCTTCCACTTCCACTTAAATGTTGTATCTCTGTCTCTGATGACGACGTCGTTTTGGATGTTTCTTAAGACTTGATTCACACGTTAGAATACTTATGTCATGACGATGTGTCACCTAGGTCTTGAGCTCGAGCTTCGTACGGTCACACCATGCAAGAACTTAGCGTATCCCAAGAAACTCAGCTTTCCATCCGAACTCCGGATCCAATCCTTGAGCAGAGGATACGCATTTGGTCCCAGGCTCATCTCCTGCTTTCAATCAAAACAATTGTTTTTAACCTTAAGAAAGAGATGGTGATTACGCCATCTTATAGAGGCCTTTAAGTTAGGACCATACCCCAGCAAGTTCTTGGACGGATATGATCCGGTTTCCTTCGTGTTCAAAGTGCTCAAATGCTGAGGTTGCAATCTGTTCCCATTCTTCAAGAGCCTCCAGTTGGTAAACACTGACCGCAGCCGCACAGAACTCTTCAAAGTCGAGTTTCTTTTGCGCCAGTGGTTGCATCTTCACAGAAATAAAGGTAAGGAAATGGTGGAATTCAATGCACATGAGTATGAAAATCAGCAAAGAGAGTCGCATTTCTGAAATCTTAAGGATAGCCGTTTACTCATGTGATTTGCAATATCTACACTGGCTAACTGAATCTGCAATCATATTCGACTAGTGACCACCAGGACACCATATCATACTTTCATAATTGGTCCACCAATAAACTTCACAAGAAAAGATAAAAGATAAAATAAGTGACGTGTTACCGTGTTTAAAATGTCAGGAAGCCTTGATTCCATCATAGCATCAGTAGCATATCTTGTTAAAGCCTGCAGTTACACTCAAAGATTAATATTCTGATTCGTATTAGTTTGTTTCTTTTTAAATCAGGGTCTTTATTTCTTGCTTTTAGGAAACTATTTAGTCTTTCTATTTCTTCATTTCCTTTTCCCAGACGACTTTGGTATAAGGTTTTAATGTTATATAGACATGCAGCTTGGTTGTAAGACTCATCCAAGCTAGAGAGAGGTTTGAAGAGTTTATCGATTTTCAACCGAGGGAAAAGCTTTGAGCTTTGTTTATCGGCTTTGCTGAAGAAAACCTTTTTGGTGCGCTTTTAGTTCTCTTTTGTTACTTTCTTAATACAAATGAGTTTCTTTCGTGATTCTTAGCTCTAACAAATTTCTTTTCAGAAACTGGGATCTTAGATCAATCAGGGATCAGCATAATGGATACAGATTCACGAATCAAAGACCGAGTCAAAATGCTATAGCTAAATCAGGAAAGACACACTGACCGTGGTGAAGCTGTTAAGAGATAGGCCTCCATCTTTTGGGTCCAGGAGCATGAACTGTGCCTTAAGAAACACAAGTTCCTCATCGGGTATAGCTTTGGAGAGAGCCTATGGAAAGATTAACATGTGAAAAAAAAGATCAAGATAAGCAACAGACAGCCATAAGAAAAGATGCAAATAATAAAAGCATGTGCATATGTGCATCAGGAAATTATCCACTGAGTGTGCCAAAAAGACGGGTAACATTCTGTTTCTAGTATGCATAGGCTGACTATTAACATGAGTAGATCAGCTATGCTTAAGTGGAAAGAGAAAAGATCAATGGACTTAATAATATGATTATGAGTTTATCAAGAAATTACCTTAAGTGCTGATCGTCTGAAAGGAGAGGCACGAATATAGGACTTCACTAACTTGTAGATCGAGAAATCAAGAAGCAAACCGGGGTTTTCATCACGTAACCACGGATGAGCTGCAAACACAGATCATATAATATTACCGCGAACGGAAAGCAAAGAAACCCTAGTTAAGTTGCAATACTTAAAGCCATATTCTTGTTTCCATTTCAAGATCAGTGTCTATTTTTAAACCACAGAAAAATAACTTACCGAGAGCTTGAGCAGCTGTCATTCGCTTCCTATGGTCCTTGTTCAGAAGCCTTTTCACGAAGTCTTTGGCAGTAGGAGATATTGAAGGCCATGGCATATCCTCAAAATTAGGGTTTGCTCTAAGCACACAGCGGAATATTGCAGACTCAGTTCTTCCATAGAAAGGTCTGCTTCCACAGAGTAGTATGTAACTTATGACACCGATGCTCCACATATCTGCTTCAGTGCTGTAAGACCTATGGAGTACTTCCGGTGCAACATAGTATGCACTTCCTACAACATCATTGAGACGCTGATCTGCAAATATAAAAAATTAACTCATCAGAAAACTTAAATGTTAAACACACACTTATAATATGCAGAATCATGTAATAAGAAAGAGGAACAAAGAAATAGATCACTACCGTATCTAATGAAATCAGACAAGCCAAAATCTATGACCTTGAGTATTGCATCCTCATTTCTGCTGGTAAAGAGAAAATTCTGGATACACAATTGTACCATTTGTTTTAGCAACCAGTAATAGCAAAGAAGAGGGAATAGGTGGCATTAACTGAAATATCAGCATCTTATAGAAGCAGACTTTGTACCTCCGGCTTCAGATCACGGTGCACGACACCTTGAAGGTGAAAAAATGCTGTAGCAGACAAAATCTGCACAAGAATACGTTTGGCATCGACTTCAGGGTATCGACCACCTCTGCAGTAAAATAAGAGACAATAATACAAGGTTGAACCCATATCCAATGCAAAGCTAGCCTCAGCAGGCTGAATTTTTAAGCAAGAATACAAAAGAAGACTAAGAAAGGTGTACTCTTGGATTTACCTCGCCAAAATCCTGTCCAATAGCTCTCCGCCTTCGCATAACCTGAAAGCATATTGGAGGGGACGATTGAATATCTGAAGCCGGCTCATTTAATAAACTAGTACAACTTTTGGTTTGGTTGCTATACATCAAGGAAACCGACAAACTTGTTCGGAAAAAGCCAGCCACTAAAAAAAACTAACATTTTCTTAAAATGCCATGATGAGTGATGACTCTTCCAAATCCATACACAATGAGATAAGAACGAACCATATATATTTAATTACTTACTCCATAACAACAAAGACGTTATCAGTGTCCTCGTATACATCGTAGAACTTAACCATATGCCTATGCCCAGATAAAGCTTTCAGCAATTTCACTTCTCGACGAACATCTTCAATGGATAGAGCCGATGTCATCTGAAAACAAAAAAAAAACCCCACAAACCCAATTCATTATCGTAATATCTCTATATAATATCTAAACCAATGATCTCAGAACTAGCTCAAGAACCTAGCTGCATCATTCTACATTCCATCAATTGGGGAATCTTCATAAAATCTCTAGAGATGTTGAAATAGTGATTCTGTGGTGAACAGTAGCAAACAAGAGTCCCTAAACATTGGACTGACCCATTCTAAATTCCAGAAACGTTGGTAGGTATCACATTGTCATAATTACAGCTGAAACCTACCAAGAGAGACACACCTTTGCTTTTGAGATGATTTTGACGGCCACCGTTTGGCCCTTCATCTTCCCTTTCTTCGCCTTTGCCCAACAAGTATGACCAAAATGCCCTCGCCCTACCTCCTTCCCTAGCTCGTACTTCCCTTCGAAGTTCTTCCCGAACCCGAAATTCTTATCTAGCCTCTCCCCGCCGCCGCTGTCGCCCCCGACGTCTACGTCTTCGCTGTCCTCCGGGATCGGCTCATCACGAGGCTGAGGCGCCGCGCCCCGTCGCCGTCTCAGAGCCGCCATAATCGGTTTCGCAGGTGAAGGTGGCGGAAACGGCCATTTGAACTTCCTTCCCGGAGTTCTCGCCGGTGATGGAGCTACGCCCGCCGGCAACGGGCTCTGAAATGGGCTAATGGTATAGGAGTTGACTTCGGAAGCACCGGACGCGAGCGGAGACTGAGGAATCGAAGCATGGCGGGGATTTTCCGTCGATTGCGACGGCCGATTAGGAAGGTCGCCGGTTCCGACGGGGATCTCGTCATCCTCGACGGCGGAGATGTTACGGCTGTAACAATGACCCATGGCCGTCGGATGTGGAGCTCAATTGACTAATCGGTCAGAGTCAAAGCATCGGACGGTGAGGAGCCGAAGTTGAATAGTAAGCTCGATATCAAAATATTGTTTTTAAATCAAAGCAAAACAAAAAGAAGATCAATTGTTTTCTAAAAAATAAAACAAACAAAAACAAAAGAGCTCAAGATTTAAAAGAAGCAAAGAGAAGGCGTTTTTTGTGGTTTGATAAAACGACACAAGGTTGAAATTGAAAACATGACCACTACAACAACAACCAAGGTCCAAGAGCGCGTAGTGGCATTAATCACTTTTAATTGTCTGTTAATTTCATTTAATGACTTTCTTATGGCTACATATCTAATCATTTTAACTCTTGAAAGCAATTGACGACGACCAATAAATATAATTAAATTACAGAATCTAATTTGAATTTAGAAAACAATAGTTTTACCTTAATAGGGTGAAAAATAACTTCTATACTAATTTCAAGAGAAACTCTTCTTCTTTTTTATTTATTTACCTTATGATAAAACTTGGTGAGATTTTATCCTATTTTCACCTTTTCTTTTTGTTAAAAAAATTTCCCTTGCGAGATAAACTTGGTTAGATTTTTTGAAAATCCTTAGCATTTGGAGCAATGTAATTATTTTTTTTTGTTTGCAACACGGAGGGGTTGATTTGATCCTAACTTTCATTCTTTCTTTTTTTAAAAGAATTTTTTTTGCGAGGTAAAGATATATGTGAATTCAAAATAATATAAGATGATGATATTTTTCACATCAAACTATAGAAATATAACATGTCACATCTTCATTTTAAGTCTTTTGATTCTCATATTTTTCAATTATAACAACTATGATAGATTTAGAATGACTTCCTAACTAGAAGTATCCTAAAATTATTTTTTTTTTGTAAATATAAATATATAAAAAAATTCCCAGTTACCTAAAATTGTGTTTTTAGTTTTAAATACATATTTACTCGTATTTTATAAAGTCCAAGTAAATTTGAGACAATTAACTTTAATCTGTTTAGATACTTTTATCTCCTTATCAAAAAATCTAAACACATTTTCTACATGATATATAGAATAATTTAACACTAATTCAATTATTTGGTACAAATGACACATTTCACAAACATGAGTGGCATGTGTTACTTTGATATTTGAGAGTTAAATTACTTTTCAATATTATCTATTTATTCAATTGTTTTTATGACTTTATAGTAATTCAGTTTACCTTATTTTGGCGTATAAAGGTATTCTCTTTATTAAAAAATCAAGACACATAACCAAACAGAGAGTTCATAACACATGAGACAAAATAAAAAAAGAACAAAGCAAAACAGAGTTGGATATCCTTTAACAAAAAAAAAACACTTTTAACAACAACAAAAAAAACAATTAAAAAAAAAAGTTGAAAAGAGCGAAACGGTGATTCTGATCTGTCAGAGACTCAGAGGCATATGCATGAGAAACGCGAAAAGGAGTTAATACGGTTACCTACTAGGACTACTACTACTATTCTCCTCCACCGCCAAGTCAAAAACCCACTTTTACGATGCAGCTTAATTAAGACGTTTACGGTCGTTGATCGGTTCAATTGATTAACCTTAACCAAAATGGCTAACTAACTCATAATTAACCACAAACATACAGAGTTTGCTGCCTCATATAACCGTACGGTCCGGTTTGATCTTTGAGCTGCGTGTATATGGTCGAGGCAGTGATCTGGACCTGGTTGTGAATAAACTTGCCTTGTGCTTCAAGATATATCCCCACGTGGCGTATCTTGACCGGTTAGCCGACAATGGTCTGATCAGTTGACATTTGTCTTTCAAGTTTCTCCTTATAACTTTTCAACGTTTGAATACGTTTATTTCTATAATAACAGGTTTATGTCCCCATCTGACACAGAACTTGGTGAAATAAATAATTCTTTATATGTATGCTTTTTATATATGATTTTATATTTTATAATTACAAACAGAAATCTAATCAATGTCAACTAAAACTTCCATGTATCATGTGTCTAATTTTAGTTGTGATTTCACACACGGGTGTGTACTTTTGCCAAGGGTGCTCATTGAGTTATTTCTAACAAACCTAACCGATTCAGTCAACTCAATTTTAGAGCTTGATCTATATTTTAATCTGATTTAAATTATTCTCTTTTTGTTATACTTCAAAAAATACATACCCAAAGAACCTAACAAGTAAAGTTCATCTTAATTGTGGAAAATAGTGTCTGAAATCATCACAACAACAACCAACTCTTTTGATTTTTAACTATTAAAAATATTGGATTTCCTAATTTCTCAAAGAAATTGTAGGTTTAATGAGTATAGTATCAAATAGTAAATAGTTTTGTTTTACCAGGTTTCGTCGTAAGGGTCGTTTAATCTAGAGAAATAAACTACATATCCTATTTTAGACAAGAATTTTAACTATAAAATTCAAAGAAAAAGCAGAGCAAAACTAAATAACAGAGAAAATAATTATTTTTTCACAAAGCAAAGACTCTCCTAAAATCTAACAGAAACAACACCAAAAAAGATCAATGAAACGATTTGACAAGATTTTTGTATTCAAACAAAAAAGCCAAAATTCACTTTCATCAAATCAAACACTGAATATAAATGCATGGAGATTCAGATAGAGAAAAAGAAAGGATTTTCCCAAAAGTCTTAAAATGATCCATAAAGATAACCAAAAAGAGGGGTGTTCCAAAAAAAAAAAAAAAAAAAAAAAAAANAAAAAAAATGATCAATTTGGTTCCGACTACAATAGAAGGAGAAAGTTTAGCCTAAGTTACTGAGGTTCCAAAGATACCGGGCAGCCTGCGAATTGTAAAGAAACATAAAACGCCTCAAGTATCTTAAAATGACTTTTGATCTCTCTTTCTCTTTGATCGGATTGCGATTAACTTTAGTTCAAATCAGAGCAATGTGGCCTCACTGGCGTCTTTGACGGGCTTACCCTTCACACATATAGAAAAAAACCAAATATTAAATTAATCTCACAGTTATGAGTTTATAATGTCTTGTTAACCTTAAGAACACCAAAGTTATCACAATCTCTACCTAAACATAAAAAAATAGCTCAAAACCCAAAAGACAAACGGTTCATTAGATTTTTAACAAATTGTGTATTTCTTTGCAAATAACCAATTCATTCCCTAATAAAAGGTATACCAACAAAACAAAAACTTAACTAAATTACACGCTTCGTCTCGAGGAACTAACCAAGCTCAACTTTTTCTTTATGTATGAAACTTTGCTTTTCACATATCAAAACAGTAGTAAATGAACAAGGAAAGAACAAATCAACAATCATGCACTTGCTAAGCAAGGCACAAGAGATATTTGTTTAATCACAATTTTAAAAATAAACTGAAACATAAGGAGTGTTTCCAGAGAATAGGTTATAAATGGTATATCATTTTATTAATAATATCTACAACTAGCATGCAACAATTTGCTTCCAAAACAGAGCGAGGTCACAGTAAACGAATCAAATAGACTCGAGATACTAAACACAAGAAGGAGAAAAAAAGAAACAATAATGTCGTAAAACTCACCTTACTGGGAGCCCGCCCAAGACAACACCGCTGCAATTAAGAGCACGAATTGCACTTTCCGCCTGAAACACGCAAAAATAGTCATTTCCTACTTTCTTGTTTGTACATAAAGTTGACTAGGGGTGGGTCTAACTTGCCTCATCAGGCCAAACAAATATTCAATATAGAGTGGACCATGTACATTAATATTGCAGTGTGTATATCACATTTCTGACGATCATAATACATACTATAAGGAAAATTCATGTACGGAAACGCAGGCAAGAGAAAATCACCAGCGTAAATTCAATAAAAGCAATGCGGGTTTGGTGATGATAGTCTCCAAGAAGCCTCAGATGTTGAATCTAAAAGCAAATAAAAGACGATGTAAAATTGAAAAACACAACATATTTTTAAAGTATAAACAATCGGCCATAGTCAAAACCAAATATGTACCTCTCCACAAGCTGTTTTAAAGAAATCTTCCAAGTCCTTTTGAGTGACCTGCATTTTTAAAAAAAAAAACGAAAAACAAGATGAATAGAAAAGTTCAGTTTCTCCACTGTTTGGTTAGTCCGATGCAAACAGCTACTGAACCTAACAGAGGTTTTGCCAAATGACATCATAAGTAAGTGATTGGGAAATGAAAATACAGGTTACCTTCTTGTCAATATTAGTACAGTAAACAGTCTTTACACATTTCTCGCGCTCGTCCTCAGACTGGGAGAAAGAAAAGCAGCATTACGCAAACTCAGTAATAGATAACAGAATTGTCTATAGATCCCAAATTGGCATCAATGTAAAAAGCTAGTCAAGCCTAAGATTGGTTTAGACATGATTATATCAACTTACCCTTGGAAGAAAAGTCGGGTTAACAGGCGCAATAGCTGTTTTGGAAAGAAGAACCTTAATAGGATGAGAACCAAACACAGTACCCGACATTCTTAAAGCAGACCTAGCTCCCTCTGAGACATTAACTCACTGGTTAATAAACACAAGAAGAACATTTCAACACTAAAGACAGTTGGCGCGTGAGTACCTTCATCAGTGAACTCAATGAAGGCGAAACGGAGAATAGATTTCTGGTCACCGCATATACGGCAATCAACAACCTACGCAAATATTGGCAAGAAAACATATCAGAAATGAGTTTGCAGATATCAAAATAAAGCGGTTAAAGATCATCAAGTACCCGGCCACAAGAAAGAAAGAGACCAGCAAGTTGCTCCTCAGTAACCTACAAAAAGATAATAAGGGCTTTAGTTATATATATTAGAATCCTTATAAGAAACTGATTTCTTGAGACAATAGTTCTCTTTTCGACCTGATGATCGATGTCTGAGACATACACAGTTCTCGTGATTACATCTTCATTCTGAGCCAAGCTTGTATTTTTGTTCATCCATCGCTTCCCTTGGCCAAAGTTCCTTCTCTGTGTTAAAGGACAAGCCTTAGACTTAGAGGGCAAGCGGTTAAAAGAATTAAGACCACATTTTTCAAACACGCGAACCGAAAAGCTGATATGACAACAAGAAATTTACACTTTAAATGCAACTATTCTACTCAAACATAGAAGTGTGACAAAATATTTCCAGATAGTCTTACAGCTTAATCAAAACCTGCATAATTAACCATCTTCTTAAACTAATAGAAAATTGGAGATAATATAAGGGATACAAAAATGAAGACAATCAAGATTTGCGGATACAATAAGTTTTTCAGTAAACAATTGGGAAAATAACTCGCCAAATACAAACAAAGATCGTAACTTTCGTATTACATTTTATCATCAATCTAGGAAATGATAAACAACAAATGTTATAATTCACAAAAAGGGCATTTCATCACCTACATCTCGAAATGGAGTAAATGTGTGTATAATAAACAGATTGATTAAATTCTTCAACAGCAAGACATAAAAAAAAAATGAAAAATATATGCAAAAAGAGTCATAAGCATTTTGATCAAACATTGAGAAGACATTTCATGAAACATAACAAATCCAACACATATAGACCCATAATTCAGAGAATAATGTAAAAGAGAAGATATAATACCCTTCTAGCAAAATGGTCATTCTCCTCAGCAGAAATAGCTTGGGTTGCGAAATTGTTGGTAAACCATAATCTATTTCTCACAAACCCAGAGTGGGTTCGAGCAAGTGAATGTGGAACAAATTCCTTAGCCATCGGATTTAACTTAGAAAAATTATCATCCAAATGACTTATCTCACTCTTGAGATTCACTTCACAGTTTTGACCCTTTGTGGGGTTTGGTGTCTCAACAGAGGAATTGGATTTAGGGCTCTGATCATCAGGACATGGCGGCTTTGTCTCAACTTGATCTGAAACAGTGTTTTTGTCTGAATTCTGACCAGAAGAGTCCACTTTCACATCAGCATTTTCCGCGACAGCCATGATCAAACAAAAATATGAATCTCCGGATAGTAAATAAATATCAATAACAGCTCATGAGCTCGCCGATTTCTGCATCGGAACAACCAGACTCAGAAAAAAAGAGAGACAATTTGAGAAAAACCAAAATTCCAAAAAAAAAAAGAGAAAACATAATACAAACCCGTTCTTGCGTTAATCAATGGAATTCCAGTCTTAAACGATCACGAGAATGTCTGGAACCAAAAAAATGGATCTTTAGAAGAATTATTTAGAGGGAACTGGAGGAAAGTTTGAAGATTTAAGGAGATGATTATAAATTATAATAGAGGGAATAATGTTTTCCAGTCAAGAATTTGACAGATACGATAAATTAGTACTATTAATTACTTTTGTCATTAGTCAATACCATTTCTTCATTTTTCTTGTTATCGTATATCACATTTCCTTTCTAGTAAAAGTTAAAGTTATTTCCTTAACAAGATTCTGATAATTTTTCTTTTTCTTTTTTTTTTACTCTTCTTTTTTTTTTTTTTGGCTGGGAAAATTTTTTTCTCCTTTTTTTTTTTTTCCTTTGNTTTTTTTTTCCTTTGGCAAGGTATTTTAACCTTCTCTTTTATTAATGTCCACAAAGGTGGTATATGATTGCGTGGTATAAGCGTCTTGTATAAGCATAAATGTAAAAACAAATAATTATGTGATAATCCTTTTTAAATTTTTAATCAAAAAAGTAAATACAATTACCGAAAAAAAGTAAAACATTTATTGATTTATACAAAATTATAGTATATGGTAATGGCATAGTGTTTTAAGATTTATAATTTTCTCTTTTAATAGTTTTTAGTCAAAATCTTCTTAAATATTTAGTCAAAACATTTAATGTAAAAAGTGTTATATTGTATAGAAAACCGAGCAATTTTAGAAAGAAAATTAAAATGATCGAACCGGTTATTCCGGTCTGGACCGGTCGGTCAAGTGTCTCTCAGGAAATCACGATCCACAACTGAATCCTGAAACGGCAGCGTTTAGCATTTCGCCATAAAGGCAGGAGACAGATTCCGTGCAAAAACTCCGGTGATCCTTCTCTCACCGCCGTATGTTCTTCCGGCGCTCTTCAATTTCGCGCTCCAGACGGCCTTCTGGTCCGACTCTGTTCCGAGATCTATTGCGATCCCTATTCGCTTGTTCTGGTGATACCATCGTTCTCTCTGTCTAGCCTCTGCGTATTTGGATCGTATTGACTAGAGTCTTCCTTATACTTGAATCGTCCCTGTCTTCCATGGTTTCGAACTAGTTTCAGCTCTATTTTTCAATCAATAGGTTTCGGGGAATTTGGATAGTCCCGGGGAAATATTTCAATCTCGTTCGAGTAAAATCTGCTGAATTGTGAAATCGAGCTTGAGCTCCGAATAATTATTGTGCATTTCTGAACTTCCGTCGTCGTAGGTTTTCATCTACCTAGAACATCAACACATAGGAATAGGATTGTTTCTTATTCAAAAAGAAAATATATGAGAGGAATAAACCTCCACCAGTTTAGCTAATATCTCATCTCATGTATCTCTTTTCGTTTCTTGTGTCACAGCAAGGTGAAATTTGGAAAGAAACAATGGGAATCATAGAAAACGGAACTATATCGGGTAACTTGCCCAGCAAGGAGACATTTGTAGTGCACTATCCTGGCTATCCATCATCTATTTCCCGTGCCCTGGAGACTCTTGGGGGAATCCAAGGGATCACAACCGTAAATTTCGGTTTTGCCTAAGACTTTTTTTTTGACTGAGTTGTTTTTTGCATGCTAGATTTTACTAGGAGCGTTCCTGGGTTTCTTCTGCTTGGTGCATTCCATGATTTAGCAAAATTGGTCACATTTTAGTTGTACATCACAAAAATGTTCCGCAAGAAAAACATAAAGTTGATTAGTAGCAAAATTTTACACAAGTGCTTGACGGTTTATTCACTTTGGAACTTTTTTTGTAGGCAAGAGAATCAACGTCAAACAAGCTTGAGCTACATTTCCGCCCTGAAGACCCTTATGCGCATCCTGCATGGGGAGAACAACGTCCTTGTAATGGTTTTCTGTTAAAAATTTCTAAGGAGGATGTTAAGAAAGATTCTCTGCCTGAAAGTCAACCTGTTCTTGCCACTAGCGATGCATCAGAAGCTTGCCCAGCTCTGTGTGCTGATATTGTAGCTCGTGTGTCTGAATCGTATTGCTTCGATGGTAAAACCTAGCTCTCCAATTCTGGGGTTTTGTGCTTTAAATCTGTCTTGTATAGTGAGTAGTGAGCATTAGCTTAAAATATCCCATTGTATTGAATTTTTCACTCTTTTTCATGTGGGTATTGCGAAGGCATGGCCGACTACCAGCATGTTATTCCTATTCACGCGGATATCGCACAGCAGAAGAAGAGAAAATGGATGGAGGTGAAGTCGCTTGCAGGTGATTTGTCTCCATTCATTTGGCGTTTTCATTAATTGCAAATCTTAAGGTGTGATAACATAATTTAAAATAAATCCACTCTAATATCATGCAGGAAGCAATGATCTAATGGACATGGCTGATGAAGAGGTAATGATGTTATTGCCACAGTTCTTTGCACCCAAAGATATGCCAGACAACTTGGTGTAAGTTTACACCGTCTTAATTATTCCTGACAACTTTATCATTGTTACCTGGTAACAAACAATTTTCCACGTGAATTTATCTGTTTACATCTGAACCTTAGTTAGGAGAACCTGATGTTTAGTCTGGAGTATTTAATTATAGGTAAACGATGCAGGAGAACATAGTTGCTTAAAGTGTTTTAAGTTCTATTGTTAATTCCACTTACGTGTTTGATTCTCAGGCTGAGACTTCCAGGAACATCAGGCCCAAAAAAGAAAGATGAGGCAGCAACTCAGAATCTTTATGAGGTAAAAGAAGAAATGAAACCACTCGACGTTTCTGGATAAATTGAAAACAGACTGTTGCAAAAAAAAATGACTCAAACATATAATCCCGATATGACAAGCCATATTGTCTTTCTGTAACTAATAGATTGGTAGAGAGTTCTTAATTACTATAACGGTAAGGTTTGAGACTTTCTTGACGGATTGGTCTTTCTTAGCGAGACCTGATTTTGTGATTTTGGGTGCTCGGAAGAGGTGGATTCTGCTTAAGTTTTTACAGGATAGTTGTTAGTTTGCAAATGTTTTATCTAAAGCCTGCAATTGCACAAGATTTTAAAGCCTGTAAAAGCTCACAGTTTCACACTTCTGAAACATCAAGGGCACGGCTAATATGTTTTTTTTTTTATTAATGTTAAAGATGCCATGACAGTTTACTTGTGTTGCTACTTCTCCATTTGTTGATTAATTTTCTGATGATGCAGATAGATATTGGCCCAGTATTTGCAATTGATTTCAGTGTCAAAGATATCCTTTTCTCTGTTTTACTAATCTTCCAAATCTTATTATTGCCGAGTATGAAGCCATGTTTGTTTG
>OVAY01000133.1:66251-80506 GCA_900406395.1 Kernera saxatilis
TTTTTTTTTTTTTTTTTTGGTCGAACTGAAGCTGTTACTTATGCTTATAATTAACTTAACACAAAATGCTTATGATTACCAAAGCTTAATAATATTTAATATTCAATATTCGCCTTTTTAATGAACAAATAGGCCTATACAAAAATCCCACTCGTGACTTTTAGGATAAAATCAACCGAAAAAATATCTAATGCAAGTGGCAAAAAAGTATCTAATAAAATTTATCAAACCAAAAAACAACTGTATTGTTTTGTTTGGTGCATGTGTTCGAAATTTGATTTCCTGTAATACTATCTTTTTGTTTAAAATAATACGGATACTTTTCACACAACAACAAAAAAAAATCAATTTTGTTGCTCAAGAGTTTTCTAAGAATCAACAAACCGAATATCACTGGTGCGAATTTTAGATGTCATATAATATTGTTGTTTCTAGTTGGTAATATAAAGTGATATGGATTTTTTAGCGGATAAAGAGAGTGGTAAGCAATTATGAAATAGTGCAAAGATGTAAAAATGAGCTGTAAAAGAAAGCGGTACAAAAAAAATTGAAAATAAAATTTTTAGTATCGTTTTAAGTATAGTTTTTATGATTGGTAACTGTAAAAGCGATAAACTTCGTATCATTGCGGTACGGTGTTACCAATCAAACCCAATACTATGTAATTTCAGTTTAGAAACAAGTGAAATAAATGATTATCGATTCATTAGTTTACCGAATTTGATCAGCATTTTGGTGTATCTGATTATGAACACGTGTCAAGATGGGGACCACTTGAAGACTTTAAAAGTTATTTCAGCGGCTAGATATTTTTAGGGATAAGGGCATTGAGAGAAACGAGACACCTGTTTAAACCTGGTGGACAAGAATTAGGACACGTGTATGGTGGCAATCTGACACAGCCTTTCACCTTTGATGGTAACTGTCAGAGCCCAAAAAAATATCTAAATATTTCTGTCTCTTCACGCGCCGCGCGTTTGACAAACACATCGCTACTCGCTCTCTCATTCCACTCACCTTGCATCAATTCAGTTTTGAATTTTAACTTTTTTTTCTTTTCTTATTGACCAATGCTTTTTCTTTTCTTTTGTAATCAAACTTATTAGTATAATGTCATCCTGAAATTTAATAGTAATACTTTCGAAACTTCTTATATGGCTTGCGTTAAATATATTAGAACCAACAATTGCTGGGAGATGGCAAAATAAGACCAAATAAATTTAATAGTTTTGGTTATGTTTGTTTCCATGTCTCATTAATATTAGTGTTTTAACAACTGTCGATACCTTTTTATTAGGAGTATTTATTTATTTTTTTATTTTTTTATTTTTTTTTTGAATAACCTTGGGAGTTTTGAGTTTTCGATCCATAATCTCTTTGATATTCGGAGTCAGTTTTTAGATATTCCGATTTAAAAAATAACTATCCGTACCAAAAGAGATTTGAATCCGGAACACAAAAAAACCAACTCCCTTGAACTACTAGGCCACCACACTTTTGGTGCACAACTTTGGTGCACAGTTTTGGTGAATATTTATTTTGAATTTTGTTGTTGATGGTTTATTTTGAATTTAAGATTTACAGAGAGTAAGAGTAAAAAAAAAAAAGATTTGAGAGTAACGAACAAAAAAATAACCATATTATATTTATTTCGTCGTTGTTGGCTAATTAGATTAAAATTTTTAATACTAAAAATTGTTTTTTAAAAATGGAATTTACAATTTATCGCCAAATTATATTACAATTTTTATTTGGTTGATGATAGATAATATTTTTTTAATGAATATCAATTTATAGATGAACAAAAAACAAAATTAACGATAACCAACCAAAGAAAAATTTGGTCACAAAAAATCTGTTGATTGTTGCTGAAATTTGTCATTGGAGTTTTTTTTTTAGCTCGAATTGTCATCGAAGTATTGAACCATCGGTTGTGCATGAGACATTTTTTTGGTTATCAAATCAAAGGCATAAAATTATCACTTTATAAAGTGTTATATAGTGTGGTGGGGCGATGATTTTTGGTTTAAGGAATAAAAATCTAAAGATTTTGGCCTAACTTACGAGAACATGCCCCATCCTTTTTCAAACAGATATTTTTTTGTCTCTGCGATATTTTCATCCTCTCTTTTCTGTGTGGCCAACTTTGATATTTCTGTTTTATTTTATTTCTTCTTTACAGTCTGTTGGATATTTTTCTTTTTCCTTTTAGGCTTACGAGATATTTCCCAGTCCCGTATCATATGGCTATTGGCTTCTCCATTTTTTTTCAAAAAGTTAACTAGTAGGAGGATATTAATGTGCTTCAAACATCCACTTGATACAATCTACTTATCTAACCAAAGCAATTAATAGAACGAGACCAATGATTATATGTGGGTGAAGGTATAGCGATATTGTGGTGGATATAAAAAAATCTGCAAATCAATCTAGCTGGGTCACTGAATAAATATGAAAAAAAAAGATCATTCTTTAAAGTGTGTTTTTAGTGCCCTAAGAACCCTACAAATTATCATTTTATAGTGAGTGAAGAGAACTTTCGTTAATAATATTCTATCCGTTTTGTTATAAGTAAAACTGTGTAGTTTTTTTTTTTTTTTCTTAGTAATAGTTTTATTTTATTTTATATTTTAATCCACTTTGAACAAACGTATCACTTTGATGAAAAGAGAAAAATAATTCACTCTTTTCATAGATATATTAAGTACACATAATGATTTGATGATTATAATATTTTCTTACAAAATGATTGTAATATATTTTGAGAGTAACCTATTAATGTGATAAAATTCATTTGTAATAACGAATATTTTTGAAGGTGTAGGAATGTGATTATAAAACATGCGTAAGTTTAATCAGAATCGAATACAAATGAGTAGAAGACATATGACAAAGTTTTGATGGCTCATATGAGATGATGTAGCATTTGACAATAAGTAATATGCGGTGATTGGAAACCGACCACGTTAAGATACGTGGATGAAAATCAAATTCACTTAAGATTCACTAAGAGTGACACTTTGAGTTTGTTTTTGTTTGCGGTTATGGGTTCAGTTTATCACTCCATGAAATTTGGGCTATATAACAGACGTCCACGAGTTTGGGTGAAGTGTTCGAAACTTGGGACTTTTGGGGAAATCGTTATTGTGTGATTTATTTCTCTAATGTTTTCAAAGTTTTTAATCGTTTTTTTACTCTTTTTCTAGAGGATTTCAAATTTGATAAACATAGCTTTATTAGACAATAGTCCAAGCCCAATGTGATATCCATATGTATTAAGGTTTATTAACAAGATATGGTTCTTATATAAGTGAGTATGACATGAACAAGATCATTATCTTTAAGAGTTGCCGTTTGTGGCAAACTCTCTCTTCTTATCCTCTTAATGATATCAATCTAAAGTTTTGATCTTGAAAACAATCTAGAGTTTTTCCCTCTTTTATTTTTATGCACAATAAAACTCAATGAACTATTTCTATTTCTAATCCTCATTTTCTATCTTAATAAAGCTCTAAAAAGCATGAATCCATCTTATTTTTGAAATGCTATCAAGCTTCACCGGCTAGGGTCGAACTCATTAGTTTTGCATGTGTCGTTTGAGTCTGTTTTTGGTTTCACATTTTTTTTTTATATTGCGTGAGAAAATGAATAGAATGAATAAGCGAGGTCGATTCATACTTACCTTACAACAACTAATTATAAATTAGATTCATTCAATGCTGATTGAAAATTTGAAAATTTAAAAATTTCTTAAATTAATGTTTTTATTATGTACGTTTATTAACAAAACAAAAGAGATTAACTTGTTGAAATAATCATAGTGTTATGCTTTTCTTCGTTATTTTTCTAAATTGAAACTTAAATATGTAAGATTTAGCTAGCTACTACGACTCGAAATGTCATTTGTTAATCTGATAATATACTTAGAAGGATAAGAAAATATATTAAAAAAAATATACAATGTCTGTTCACCAACAAACCGAGTTCCGTTTAGAAAGACAAAATTTAAATTTGGTGTCAAAAGTATATATGTGTAATGTTTTGAGTTTTATGATGGTAAACTCTTTGAAATGAGCAACAATAATCCTACAACTTTAAGAAATGATCCTGGATAGATTCAATGTAATTTTTAACGTCCCGACTAAATGCCATAAGATAGGGGTTGACGGGTTGTAAATACACATCTGAAAATAGGAGGAAATAATGTGTATATATGGAAAGAAAGGGTTCACTTCATAAATATAATATCATTGCCCATTTTGCATATGTCAGCGTCCTTATCCATTTTTTCACCTTATCCAAATATTTCCTTCAAAGCATTTTCCACTTCCGCTGTCTTCACTCTTCACTTGACAAACAAAGAATCTGTCAAATCTCTCTCAAATCAGATGGCGACGCTCTTAGGTTTTTCTCAGACGAAGTTTCACCACTGCAGCGTCCCGATCTCTTCGCCGCAGTGCTCATCTTCTTCTTCCACGGTGGTCTCAATGGTGGGCTCGAGCCGGACTGACTCCAAGACTCTCCGGTCCGGTTTCCTCGGCGGCAGTATCGATTATGATGATCGGAAACGAGTAGCATCTGGTTACTGTAAATTGGCTCGGAGAAGCTCCTTAGCAGTAAAAATGTCGTGGGACGGTCCTCTCGCTTCCGTCAAGTTAATCATCCAAGGAAAAAACCTAGAGGTTTGGATTTTGCTACACTCTTGAAATTGAATTGTGAACAAATATTTGTGTGGAGTTTGTTCTGGATTTCGATTATTGAGATTTGGTCATTAGAAGTGTTTTGGACTTTCAGGAGATGTTTTGTTGAAATTAGGATTTTGTCAATAGAATTTAGGGATTGTGTTCCTTTCTTGAAGTAAATAATTTTTGTGTTTTTATCATTTTGGTTTTGAAAATTGAAGTTTGTTGTCTTGAATCATTTGGTGAACTGTGACATTGTTGTGACAGTTATCAGAGCCAATCAAGCAGCATGTTGAGGATAAAGTAGGGAAATCCGTTCAGAAACACAGTCATCTCGTCAGAGAAGTTGATGTAAGACTCTCTGTTCGAGGAGGAGAGTTTGGTAAAGGACCTAGGATCCGTAGATGCGAGGTAAACATTTCATGCGTATCGATTTGTTGAGTCTTGATCTCTATCTTGAAACCCTTTCTTTCACAGCCAAATCCATATACTGGACTATTATTTCAGGAGCTAACATATAGTTGCTATGGTACTTTAGGTAACATTGTTTACAAAGAAGCATGGTGTTGTGCGCGCTGAGGAAGATGCTGAGACGGTATACGGTTGTATCGACTTGGTATCAACGATAATCCAGCGGAAGCTGAGGAAGATCAAGGAGAAGGACTCTGACCATGGAAGGCACATGAAAGGTTTCAATAGATTGAAGGTAAGAGAACCAGTGATTGAGCCAGTTGTGGAGGATGCTGAGGACGTTGCTGACTCGAGCCCGGGAGAAGAAGAAGAAGAAGAAGAGGATGATTTGATCAAGGAGGTTGGTTTAGACTTACCTTATCATTAGTGTTGACTGATCTTCAACAACTGATTTTTTGACAATGTTTTTCTTATGGTTCTTCACAGATTGTCCGTACCAAGTATTTTGAGATGCCACCATTGACCGTCTCTGAGGCAGTCGAGCAGCTGGAGTTAGTCTCTCACGATTTCTATGGCTTCCAAAACGAAGAAACTGGTATACATGCGACATTTTCTCTTTTCTCCCATGTATGCTTGATTGCTCAAACCGCAATTGAGCGGAAGAAGATCATAAGGAAGAATTACATTTTGTTACCATTTTTTGGTGGCAGGTGAGATCAACATAGTGTACAAGAGGAGAGAAGGAGGGTACGGTCTTATAATCCCTAAGAAAGATGGGAAGGCCGAGAAGGTTGAGCCGCTTCCAACCGAACAATTGAATGAACACTCTTTTGCCGAGTAGACTGCAGACTACATTTGCTTAAACGGTTTAGATCAGCTCCTCTCCTTACAGTTGCCTGTGTAGGAGTTAGGGTTCTTGAGAAAAACAATGAAAGGAATATTCTCGAGTGTTCAGGAAACAGTGTACATAAAAAAGGCCAAACTCTTCGTAGATGATTCTGTTTTTTACTTTTGGAGGTACAAGAATTTGAATTCGAAGTACGATCTTGATCCTCTTTAAATCAGATGATAGTACATTTTCAAAAACAAGAATGTAACATAATAATCATACAACAGTATCATCATATACATGAACGCGAAACTTGGTTTGGTTAATTGGTTTAGCGGCTCTATATTAGGCCAATGACTGATGGCCTCGAGCCTCTGGTTCACTGTTCTTCTTGCTGGTGTGTATGCCAAAAGAGCCTTCTTTTCTTGGTTTAGAGGGCAATCTGGTAAAAGAGAAGAAGAGACGCCATTAATATACACTAGGAGTCACAGATTCAAGAACAAGTTCTGCTTGTTTTGTGATAGAAACACAGCTAAATGAACTTGCCTACTCAAGAGGATTTGGTTGACATTGCTACTTTCTGGATCATCATGAACCTCTTCGATTTGGTACTGTGGATTCTGCGATGAGCATATAGGCATGGCATGTTATCAGCAACTCAATTCGATTTGATTCGGGATTGTGAAGACATATGTTCAAAGATCTGTAATAATAACTTTGCATCTAAGAAGCAACAAATTTTAGGTTTAGCTATTTGGCTTTTAAGGTCGATGAACACTTGAAAATACTCGGCCACTAGTTCTCAGTGCAGTCTCAAAACCTATAATACTACTTCATAAGAGACTTAAACTAGAAGGGACCTAATCTAATTCTACTGCTCCTAAGCTCGATCAATCTCAATGTTACTAATTAAGCTCCAATTACGTTCAGAATATCGAATTTGCAGTATACATTATCAAATCTAATGAGACTGGACGAAAAGGGACACTCACATTTTCCGGAACTGCTCTTGAAATCTTCACCTTCTTGCTTTTCCCAGCGATTTCATCATCACCTACGTCGCATTTCCTCTTTTTCTTCTTCTTCTTCTTCTTCGTCATCGTCTTCTTCTTCGAAGAGACAACCCGCGATTTACCCTTCTTTTCCCTCACTTTCCACACATTTCTCCTACGGAATACCAGTTTCTCAGATTTCCAGATCTTGAAGCTCGTGTCAATCACCGTCACTTCACTCCTCGAAAACCCAACCAGATCCTTCTCTCCTTTCTCTTCCTCATCCACGCCGTCGGCTTCCGTTAGGCTTCTTCTCCTCTCCCTCGTCTCCGCCGCCGGTTTCTTATTGTACGAATTGCGCGACGACGTGGCGAATTCACGAACGCCGGGGAGACAATTCGAATCGCGTTTCTGATTTAGCAACGGAACGTCGTCGGGAGCCTCGACGGAGCAATGTCTAGGGTTTGATTGTTTCCTTGGGAACTTCTTCCCGGAAACCGTGGAAGAGCGAGAGGAGCCGCCGAAATTGAATAGCTCGGAGAGAACATCGGTCATCACGCCGTACCATTCTCCAGAAGCTGGCTCCAATGGACTCACCGCTAACTCCGGATCCGAAGGAATTGGAGCAGACGGAGGAGAATCGGAGGCGGAACTAGTGGCGGGATCTCCGGTGATGTCGGTAAGGTGGTTGCGGCGGAGGAAGTCGTCGAGGCTAAGAGGATTACCAGAAGCATCGTCATCATCGGCGGTGGAGAGTCCCCTGCTTACGCGAAGACGGTCAAGCCAGGTGGAGGCGACGGGCTTGTCGTCGATAACGGAGCTGAGCATCGGAGACGACCAAGATACAAAATGTTTGGCTCTGCTGTGAATTTAAAAACAGTGCGCCGTTTGGATTACAGTAAAACTACAAATGCAATTCTGAGTCCAACTACGCGTCGTCTTCATATTCTTTCTCACTCATTCCATCTTTTATTTATTGGATGGAATAGGAGATTTATAGGATTAGATAATTTAATTGGGTTTTTTCTAGCCACATATTAAATTTAAATATTATTTTGTGATTAGTTGTCTAATTTAGAATTAACAATGTGAAGAAGAAAAAAACAAATAGAAGTGCGTGTTAAACAAAATCTAGTAAAGTTTTTATTTTCGAGTGAAGATAGGCTTCAAAAATACTGTTTCTTTTCTCATTTTCCTGCAATCAAACCCGGTCAAGACCAAAAATGGACTTCTACAAACAGTCTATTCGACACCTACTTAAAATTAAGTTTCCGAATCCTCTTAGGACTGTCTTTGAGAAGTTGGGTCACCTTAACTTCACATAACATCAATTTACCTCTTTGTACATGATGAGATAGACAAATCACAAATGTATTCGAACTTTCAGAACGTGACACGAGTGAAAAAATTAAAGTTAATTTGCAAAACACAAAAAAGAAAATCATATAAAACACAGGTGTGACTGAAGTTCGAACCTTTAACAATTGGTCTGTTTAACAATTGTTTTGTTTTTTTGGTTGACACCGTTTACCTGCCAACTAAACGCGTTAACCGCTGAGAAGCAGAAGCCGCTTTACCCTAAAAACGTCCAACAAAGTAACACATGGTGCATTGCACTAAAGCTCCAATTACAAATCTGAACACCAGAAACCGCAATATATTCTGATTGGGTTTATACACTTAACAGAGATAATTGTAGCATTTGGTTCATCAAATGAATTCAGTTTTAGTTACAATCAGATAGATACATGGGCATTGTGCACGTACGGCACTTCCTAGCCAGCTCCTAACAGAGTTAGATAGCTCCCGAACCCAAGCACCAAACCTACTATCTTTCACACCCAACGATTATACGGGTCTATGCTAAATCCGATTTTGATCACTTCACATCTGCATCTGACATCAAGTTAAATGGTTAGTGATTACAAGGAAATGTTATTTGACCTTCTACATATGCAATGTTATTGTGCAATCTAAATTCTCTATATGAGTTACAGAAACCTGAAGCACAAGTACAAAAACTTGTACCAGCATTTCATTCGTTGTTAGTTCCCGATTATCGTATTATATGATTATGAGGACATAGAACAGAGTAATCCGGAAGCAATTCTCAGATCCTTATTTACCCTAAAAACCGGTATTTGTATCTGTTACATAACTCATGACTTGTGTAAAATATGCACCAAACCACTTCCCAACTCTCAGTTTCCTACAGAGAAATCCCCTTTGAACATCCCATCAGTGACGAATTATGAGTGGAGCATCACACCTAGAACCCGAAATGCACAACTAATTCATCATATCAAACATGACTTTAGGTAAGAGCCAATTTATGACTACCAAACTATCAGCCATTACAGCAACTGTGAGATCAGTTGCTAACAAGATCTCTTGGACAATAACAAGGAAACTGGTTTCATCAAAGACATTGAATAGGGTTTATCAGAAACTAAAGTCCACCTAAAACCAGATTCGTGTCAAAATCTAGTGGCGCTGCAATCAAGAATCCCTTAGAACCGAGTTTAGCTACAAGACTATCTGTAATAGCGATGAAAGCAAATTACAGATAGACCTAAACCAATACTCAATGCTTCCTCAAGTGAATTTCCAGTTCAATTTTCTTTACGAATTCAGACCTAAGCAGGTGATATCATCGTGTTCATAGTTATGTAGCAAAGACAAAAAACTCTACCTCAAACTCTAAGGAGCTGCATTTTGTTAGCGAAAGCGATGCCAATCCAATCAGGCTGTGAAGAAGACCACTGCAACTGGTTTATCTCCGACCCGGCTGAGTAAACCGACATCGGATCGATGCCGTTAGGTCCAGCTACAGTCGGGAGCTCCCAAATGAGAGCCTGTGTGTCATCACCAGCCGAGCAGATGTGCTTGCAGCTCTGTGGAGCCCAAGCTATGGCGTTGACGCTAGCCTGGTGTCGTTCTAGCTCCGCAACAGGCATTGTCGGCGAGCGAATGTCGAGAATCACAACCTTATTGGAATCCATCAGAATCGTGGCCATGTATCTGAGGTCCTGTTTGTTCCAAGCGAGTCTTAGGAGAGGCGTATCGGGCTGGGGACTCTCGTAGATGATGGTGGAATGTTCCTTATCGCGTAGATCGAAGATCCTGACTGATCCATCGGCGGAGACCGATGCGAAAACCCTAGCTTCTCCCCAGGCAATGTCGTGGACCTCTTTATCGTGCGCTATGAGCTGCGTCTCCACAACGGACTTCTCGATGTCCCAAATCGTGCAGGTCGTGTCGATGCTGCAGGTTCCGAGGCGTTTCGGCTCAACATCGTTCCAGTCGAAGGAGGTCAACGGCGCGCAGAACTCGCTCGTCTTGCTGTTGTTGAGGACCGAGACAGGCTCGACAGTGGAAGAATCTTCGCTAATCTCCCAGAGACGGAGGAAATCGCCGGAGGAAGCGAGGAGATCGCCGGCGGAGGGACGACGGAGGGAGGGAGGGCTGAACATTAGTTTGGTGGGAGGATAAGGATGTTCGAAGGAGAGATTCGGGAGAGGCTTCACGGTCATTGAATCGGAATCGAAAGAGAGAATGTCGATGCGGTTGTTGTAATCCTCGAGGAAGCTTCCTACGGCGATTCGGTGGCCGGATGGAGTACCGGCGCGGATAGGAGAGAAGGCCATGGCGTAGAGTGGATAAGGAGAATCGTAGGTGACGGCGGTTTCCGATCTGGACAAAGAATCCGGAGCTGAGTTATCCATTATCTCTCCCGGAAAATGTGAAATGGTTGATCTGATGTGATTCGATATTGGATTCTTCACGACGACATCTCCATTTTTCAGAGGAAAGTGATAGAAAGTTCTATGGTCAGTGTCAGTGCGATTTATGGAGCCGGAGAAAAAATCAAGGGAGACGGCATGATACCCTCTGGCTTAGTCAGTATCTTTGACCTATAGATAGTGGGCCTTTCTACGTGTTTTTGGGCCTTGTCTATAGTTAGTGGGCCAAACTAGCTTTCTTTTCCAAACCAAACCACACAAATTAAATTAGATTAAATAATCCGGTTGGTAATCCAAACCGCGCGAAAAAACTTACGAGAGTCTTAACATTTTCAAACCATTTAGAAAGACAACCCTAATTATGATATTCTCCCTGCATTTTACGAATATAGATTTTTTTTTAATTTTCACTTATATTATTGAAATATTCAAAATATAATATATCTATCTATATATTCACATATATTAATGAAATATTTAAAATATCAAATATATATATATAATATTTATTTATACTGATATCAATATCAAAGATATCATTTTAATTTATTCTTTACTCTTATGAATTACATTTTTATGACTAAATAGTCGTTATTAGGGTTATATTTGAGAATGCATAGATTCGTAAAACATCTACATTTATGAAACAAAAAAAAAAAACTATTTTGAATTTCAAATTTTCAACTTAATGCAACTGAAAATCTTTTTCAAAAAAAAAACTTAATGCAGCTGGAATTGATGAAGTATAAACTAGTATAATTGGTTAAAAAGACCATAATAGAACTTTTGATAATTAAAAAGTGAAGAAAAGAAGACACTCACACGCACACAAACAAATTATGAGAAAATACAATTCGGAAAATTGCTTTTGATTGAGTAACCATAATACTACAAAATACCTTATTTAACAATATATACTGATCATCTATCACATGATTTTTGGTAGTGAATGAGAGTTTTAACTTCATTCTATGGTATTATTATCAATTTTTGTATCGTAGAAAAATGTTTTAATTCTAAGATCACGTCAATTCAATGTTTATATAATCCATATACAGACTCACTGACTCAGAACTGATACTTCTGTAAAACAAATATGTAGATATTTTAGTCATTTAACGTGTCCACTGTCCACAATGCCCTCATTGACTTGATCAACTTCATGTATAGACGTAAATTTAGCTAATGGTATTGGTGGACTCATGCGATTTTTCCTTTGCGTGACTATACAGTCTATACATTACATGAATGCTATGTGTCCCGGGGAAAAAAAAAAAAGAATATAATAGAGATATGCGAGAGGTTGGGGTGAAGAGTATTTATGTCATTTTCTATCTCAAAAATATTAGATTGCATAACATTTCTGCAAATTGCTATAATATCTAATTTTGTTTGAAAATAATGTTAATTTATTTTAAAGAGGATAAGAAACAATGATAGGTCCAAATTTAGAGCGAATGGACATGACAGTAAATCTAGACATTGACATGCCCTACTTTCTTCAACTCTAAACCCACGTTTACTCCAATTTCATATTTGACCTTACCCAAAAGCAAATTTGTTACTAATATCAATCAGGTCCCACGCATTTTTAATAGTCAGTATAGTTCATAGTTTTTTTTTTTGGGTTAGTTCATAGTTGTTAGCATATTTTTTTTCACAGCCATAGTTGTTAGCATACAAAGTTGATTTTTGTGCATCATTTTTGCAAAATATCATGGTATCATATGTGTTTAAAGCAACTAGCATCTTAGTTTATTCGATGACATATTGTTTTTTACATAATATCGTATTATTTGATTAAAAAGTGTGTAAAAATTATTCATTTATTTACAATTTTACCACCTTACCTAATTAACCCCCTTTTTTTTTTAATTGTGCCCTTAGTCTTTTTCATTTTTCTAGTGCAGTGTTTTTTTTTCTTTGGCAAACTTTTCTTTTCGTTTTAAAATCTTCAAAAAATCCTAAAAATACTCTACTATCCAAGTTCTTTAACAGTTTCACATCAGCTATAAGAAACTTTGTAATATACAACATTTATTATTCTCTTTCATGAGTGTAGGCTTAGCTATAATTTTGTTATAAACAAACGAAGCTTATTCATCATTCTCTTAAGCATATATTTTATTTGTTGTTTCGTTTCGTTTTGATACTTTTTTACACGGATTAATAATAAATTAAACTACATATTTAGATATGATTGTGCTATCTATGGCTACACCAAAACATAATATACTAAAATAATACATATAAAAATTTAAAAACGCATGACAAGACGAAAAAAGAACAGTTCAACACATGAATCACGTATACAGAAAAAAATAAAGAACAAATATATTAAAATCAAGATGTCTCGTTTACTCACCAAACATTCATGCATCTTGATTTTCTTTTTGTTCTTGACAATGCATCTTGATTAGATATGGCCATATGGGTAATTGATTAATGATTATGGAAGACATGGTTTCGACCGACGCTATAACCATATTAATTAGTTTTGTTTGATTAAGATTATATGTACTAAGCGATGAACATTAGGAATAATATGTGTATTTATAAGTAATATTTAAAATTTTAACAAAATGATCTAATTTAATGGGAAGTTTTTTAGATCAGTAAGTTTCAATAAAACAGTTATAAGATCTAAATAGATTTTTATACCATAGATAATAGTTTGTTGTCCGAGACGCAAAACTTAATAATTTACGAAAATACTGGGCCATTAATTGGAAGTGCGACACGGTACAAGACTAGTCATTAGTAATTAGTGTACTTATCAAAATTGACTTACGGTCGTGCCCATTCTTTGGATAGAATAAGAACAATGGTTTTGGTTCGGACACGTGTCCTGCAATCTCCAAAATACACGACTAACTTTATCCACACGTGTGTAACTTTCACATGAAGGATCAATCTTTGGCTTGGATTCTCTTTTGGGTTTGATTAATCACGGTTTTAACAAAACAATTAAGATGTTTTGGTGGTAAAAAACTAATTATTATTACAAAAAAAATTTACAGGCCATACCATTATTTTTAAGGGTTTTTAGGGGGTAATGAATACTAACGCCGGCATGCACTCGGACAACGTATTTGATAATATTTCCAAAAAAAATAATTTCGTGAATTCAATTTATTTATTTTATTAAACAGTGGAAATTTTGATATTCAGTCTATAATCTTTACGATACACAAAATCAGAATTTAAATATTTTGATTTAGAGAATAATTTTTCGTGTCAAAAGAGATTTGAATGAATTGAATGTTTAACGTGAAAGTCGAAGTAGTTCAAACTTCAAAGTCTTAATTGGAAATCATTAAAAAATTGAAATTTTTAACTATATTTTTCAGTAACAAAAAAAAAAAGGAGAACCAAGTAGCTTAATGGCTTTTGTTCTCTCACACCTTCAAATCTTATCATGGTGTAGTTTAAATGTGAGGAGGGGAAAAAAAAAAGTTTCCAAAAGCAAATAAATAAAGATAAAATGAAGTACGCCGCTTGAAAGCCACCTACAGGCTACAGAGCCTGCCCCCACATTTATTTTTCTATTGATAAGATTCGCAATTATTTATTATTTGATCTCCCCCCCCCCCCCCCA
>OVAY01000133.1:80516-92485 GCA_900406395.1 Kernera saxatilis
CCCCCCCCCCCCCCCAGAATTTGTTAGTTGTCCCTTGTCATGATACTACTACTTGTAAAAATAATTTGTAGAATGTACCAAAAAAAAGGCGGTTAATTATGAAAATGACTATTTTCACTATTTTCTCTTTCGAAGGTCGATAAAAAAAAAAAAAATCTCTTTCGAAGTAAGTACTGCAGACGAAAGAAAAAACAAAAATACTGCAGCCCCGACCCCGAGATCCCTTCGACAACAATCATTCATGACGTCACTGCTATGACGTTGGGATGACGTTAAACTTGAGTTTGCTTATTTTTGTTCATTTCTGTGTTTTTTTTTTAAATACGAAACTAACTGGACCCGGAGCCCCAAGCTCCTAAACATCTTATCTGTTCAAATATTAGTATAATTTACGGATCCGAATATAGATCCACAAAAGAAAGTTAATAACAAATAATAGAGAAAATTTTCACAGAAATTTTTTCATAAGTGTTGTTAAATTTATTCTTTTTTTTTTAATTGAGTTTTAGTCCTACCAACTTTTTTACACAAATGAGAGATGATAAGTCTCAAGAAAATAGATCCGGATTTCTTATATTATTTTTGTGTGGCGTCATTGGTCGAAACAATTTATTAGTTATAAACAGCTTCAAATAAAATATTGAATAAGACGACAGAAATCTAAATAGACGCTAAGCTATTCTGTAGAATATAGTTTCAGTTTTGTAGATGGTACGAGTATATTTTAAGTTAGCTTATAAGAAATCGAAAACGAAGTTTTACAGTAAATAAAAAAATTTCAGGCATTAAAAAACTCGATCATATATTTATGATTAAAACAACATTTTGTCCTTTTCGAAAACCCCTTAAACCCACTCCATACAATTATATTCGGTGGATTAAGAGTTAAAAACAATCATTCGAATAATATACATAATGAAATAACAAAATTTCCACTTTTTAAACATTAATTTATTGAGTAGGACCGAATATGCTACATAGTTTTATATATATATGCATCGTATACATACTCAAAGTCAAGCCTTAATCTCTTTCCCTTTTACTTCTTCTTCCATTTCTCTAATATCATACGATATGGCGGCAAAGCTAATATCCACCGGTTTCCGTCACACTAATCTGCCGGAAAACTATGTCCGGCCACTCTCCGACCGTCCACGTCTCTCCGAAGTCTCTGAACTCGAAGATTTCCCTCTCATCGATCTCTCTTCCACAAATCGATCTCGGCTCGTCCAACAAATCCACCAAGCTTGCACCCGATTTGGTTTTTTTCAGGTATATATCCACGTTTAGATCACGTATATGGCCTTTTGCATCAATTAAAGAAAAAACATTGTTTCTTTTAATTATTGGTTATGTAATACCAAAAACAATTTTTTTTTTGTTGCACTGTCATTTTTGGTACGCTTTATCCGCTCAGTACGTGATAACCATTCAAAAATATTATATATTTACTATTTCTATGCTGATTATTTTTCATTGGAACTTATATTTCGATAACCCTAGGACAAAAGCATAAAAATATCGCTAAATATTTAAACTTTATAGTCAGTTATTTTTTTCACCGCTAATGTTTCAATGGATCTAGATCATAAATCACGGAGTTAGCAAAGAAACAATAGATGAGATGGTGAGTGTTGCGAATGAGTTCTTTAGCATGTCTATGGAGGAGAAAATGAAGCTATACTCGGATGATCCAACGAAGACAACAAGATTATCGACGAGCTTCAATGTGAAGAAAGAAGAAGTCAACAATTGGAGAGACTATCTTCGACTCCATTGTCATCCTATCCACAAGTATGTCCATGAGTGGCCTACTAACCCTCCTTCTTTCAAGTAAGCACTTAATTTTCTTCTTTTTTCCTTATATATAAAATTTACTTCTAATTTTACTTTGCATTTTCTTTCTCAAATATTTCTGGTAACTATTCTATTGATTTTGTATTGGTCTATAGTCAATATAATAAACAATATTTTTAAGTTTTCTCGTATATATAATAGTTTTATTTAATCGGTGGTTTATGATATGTCAGATATGTCAGAATTATCCGAAATAGATCTATATAGACTATAAATAGACTTATATAGCTATTTTTAGACTATCATTTATCTGATTACATTCTATTTTTTTTAATGGTCCCTATATATAATCATATTATACATATATATATATATATATATAAATTATTAATGAAAAAAATACTTGAAAGCACCTTGGCTACCTATCAAGAAAATAATATAAGACGAGCTAGATCTTCTACACTATATTTTGAACGTCATGATTCCAAAAACCACACAACAAAACAAAATAGAGCTCAATTTAGTTGTATTTCCAGCGGGAAAAGCCTTAATGTGATGCATTTTTCTCATATCATATTGTATTATAACAGTATATATCATACAAGCATATGACCAATTTATAGCACCAGAATATATATATTTTTTCTATAAACGAGAATATTGTTATATTCATATGAATATTCAGTTCAGAATAGGTGTCATTTTTAAAGACACAAAAGTCGATTTGGATTTGAACAAAAACAAAAGAAAAAATGAAAAAACTAAAAGTGTAGTGGTCACAAGGTTATTGGTTCTCTTGTGTTCCAGATTTTTGGTATAGAAAATTATATTTTAAATTATAATATATAAAATGTAAATCTGGATACCATAGAAATTACGGTTCAAAGTTTCGAAATGTTTAAAAAAATAACAAAAAGAAAATTCGACTGTGAGTCAAGTCAACTGTTTTTGTTTTTCTTCAAACTAGCTTTTAATTAATTTATTTTTTGTTGATGGTAAAAGATAATTAACTTGTGGTCCCATCTGGTTTGGTTATGTTTTTCTGATTTGGTTCCCCATGTGATCACATGGATTGCCAAGATCTATCAAAATCTTTACATTGCACATATACACTAATTAATATACCTATGCATACATGTGGATGTTGGGCTTATTAACATTATTTGGAAATAAGAATCGTTCACCATAATTTCTATTCTACAAAACCGTGCGAATTATTTCGACCGACTATTAGGTTTCAACCATGAATAATAGAGCTGATTTTTAAACAGCAACGTGTGTGTACTATATTATAGGGTATATTATATCTATAGAGAATATGTATTTAAAGTAAAAAGGAAAAAAATAAAACATGTGAAAAAAAGATTCGATAAAGATATGTTGGTGAAAAAGGACAAGCAGAGATTTGAAGCAAAACCACACGATCTACAAACTTTCCAAACTCTTTAAAGACTAAACTCAGTTATCCGACAATTTTCCATCTGAACTGTCACAAAATTAAGAGTCGACAGAGACAAAACCCGGCTTCATAGTGCATATTCTATTTTAATTCGAAACCTTTTTAATTTTACCCTTATTTAATTTAGTTTAACCACTTTTTTAATATCCTTTATCATTAATCGCATCTTAATTTATGTCATAGGAATCAAACACAAAGGTAGTTTCGACATTTGCTTCAACTTACAGACAGATTGAACCGATTGATTTCTTTAGTATTTTTAGAACGTGGACATGGTTAAATATATTCACTACGCGACAAAAACATAATTATATAAGTGAAATGGTTAATCATAACCGTATAAAATATGATAAATGTGTGGTAACGGGGAAGAGACGTCACTGGTAAAGCGCGTTGACGTCAGCGTCGTGAGATCATGCCAATCTCTTTTTGAATTTTCATATTGACTTTTTGTTATTGATTTTCCTTTTTTTTACTCGGTCTTATTTCATTTTCAGTGACTCGGTCTTGATTTAACAGATCGATGTCTTTTTTATAATAAAATATCCTTTATATGCTTTTTTTGCCATAATTTCCCTGGGTTGGTTCGAAGCTGAGAACGTGCTCCACAATATTTTTTTTTCACAGGCTCCAGCTCGTCTTTTCAATTTTTTTTAAAAATTGGCAATAATTAAAAAAAGAAAGTAATACTGCAGATCTGTCCAGATATTTCCGGACCCCTATTAAAAGATAAAAATATGGTTTTATCTGAAATATCATAAAATTACAAAAACTACAAATCTTTTTTCAAATTTTTTTTCTTTGCCACAGAAATTTCTTGTTTCCTTTATTTTTGCAATATTTTTATTTTCCTTAAACTAACGGACATATGTCATTTAAAAAGCATGACCACATAAATTAGGGGTCCAATAATGCCAAAAAAAAAATAAAAAAAAATTAGTGTCCAAAACGGTGGCCTTGTAAAGGACTGAATCGTGTTAAACTATGTTAAATTAAAGAATTATAAATAGACCTCGAATATTTAATGAGCTAATTTTTGCGTTGGTGTTATATATGAAAAACATTTTTTTTTGGTTAAAATACATTTTAGAATTATAAAATATATTTAGTTTTTATTTAGAAATATCTTTGTAATTGCAGTGTAAACATCAAAACACAGAAAAAAAACCATAAACATCATATGTTTTGTTTAAAATGTAGTACAAACAAACATTCGAGACCATAGGTTAGTGGTTAATTCGTTTGAGACATGAGATCATATATTTTACGAGAAAAATATACAATAATTACTATAACGATGGTAAATTACGTAATTACTAATTAGTATGATTTTCAATGCATAGAAAAACAAAATTTATCGAAAAAAAAAAATTGACTCAAATTAAATGTAATTTCATGGATTTAACTAAATCTATGTATCATGTTATAAAGTGCATATATTAACCATTTAAACGAGTTGAGTAGCTAGCTAACTGTTTTGTGTGTTGTTTTGCAGAGAAATTGTGAGTAAATACAGTAGAGAAGTAAGGGAAGTGGGATTTAGAATAGAGGAATTGATATCAGAGAGCTTAGGTTTAGAAAAAGATTACATGAAGAAAGTGCTTGGTGAACAAGGTCAACACATGGCAGTCAACTATTATCCTCCATGTCCTGAGCCTGAGCTCACTTATGGCTTACCTGCTCATACCGACCCAAACGCACTCACCATTCTTCTCCAAGACACTACCGTTTGTGGTCTCCAGATCTTGATCGACGGTCACTGGTTCGCCGTTAATCCTCGTCCTGATGCTTTTGTCATCAACATTGGTGACCAATTACAGGTAATTGATCAGAGATTAATATCTACAGCTTCCGGCTTCATATTTTTAAGGAAAGAAAATTGGACTGAGATTACTTAAACTATGTGTTTCAGGCACTGAGTAACGGAGTATACAAAAGTGTTTGGCATCGAGCAGTAACAAACACTGAAAAACCGAGACTATCGGTCGCGTCATTTCTGTGCCCAGCTGACTGTGCTGTCATGAGCCCGGCAAAGCCCTTGTGGGAGACGAAGCCAATCTACAGAGACTTCACTTACGCAGAGTACTACAAGAAGTTTTGGAGTAGGAATCTGGACCAAGAACATTGCCTCGAGAACTTTCTAAACCACTAGATACTATACATATATGTCTGTCTTTGTGTTGGTGTAGTAGGCATAAATCTGCATATCTATGTAGCAGCATGGATGTTCGTTTGCTAGTCTCCTACGTATCCACATTTCATCTAAGACTTATTATGTCAATAATAATAAATCATATATCAGTTCTAGTCTAGCTAGACTGATAGCTGTCTTGATTACAATTATTATGAACATATTTATATGTGTGTTGGATAATTTATTACCTTATACATGGTGTCCAAAAATCAATAAAGCATGGTTTAGTTCTTGATGCCGAGCCGACAATATGTATTACCCGACTCGGTTCCAAAACAGAGCTTGAGGCCAACAAAAGATCATAGTACAAAATGGGCCTGTATATAACTGATGGATTTCGTGAAAATCTACCAATAAGAAACTTGGAAAATTTGAGGGGAAAACAAAATATTTCACACAAACAAAAATATCTAAAAGAAAAACCAGCTGTAAATGGTGCAAGTAAACCTTTAAATATTAAGAAAACCTATGACTTTCTTAAACAAAAAAAATAATATTAATATTTTAATATAATTTAGTTACATAATTAAAATTTAAATCATAAAAAATTAAATTAATCATGTGATAACAAATGTCAAATGAATTTATCATGAGTTTGTCAAATATTCTCATTTAAGATATCTCTTTATTCTTTCTCTTATCTTTCTTATTTTTTTTGTTATTTTATCGTCTAGAAACCAATTGAGATACTTTTAATAAAAATGTTCTAATGATGTTATGTGATGGAGGACAAAACACATCGTTTAATACATTGTATTTAAGTTTTTAGACAAAAACGTAAACGTAATTTGGAAGAAAAAAAGATTGAGTAGCGATCTTGAGGAAAGAAGGAACTCCCAAATCTTAATTTGATTTTGGTCTCAATATATTTGGGAGAAAAAACTAGGAAACTCAAGATTTCAGTTCAAAATTCTTATCTTCGTCGAATTATGAAGTAAGTTTTTGCTTTGATGATAATTTATATTTGGTTTGATCCGATACACTAATTTTCATATTGCAATTTAGGTTCGATTTTACACTTTAAGTTAGATTTTTGTTTTAATTTGGATATGAATTATCTTCAAATCTCGATTTACGTTATGATTCCACACTTTAAGTTTGATTTATGTTTCAATTTGGATATGAATGATTGTTTATAAACGATCAAAAGGTTAAGAAAGGAATTAGTTCATCAAAATAAATGTAACTTAACAATTGGTAATGAACAATAAAACCGTAAAAAGTTAATTAATTTATAAGATAAATGTTTCGTTTTGATTATTCATATCTATAAATAGAGTTAGCATATTTGATTCAAAGAACAACATAAACTTTTAGAATTATTTTTGTATCTTTCATTTGAAACAAACACTAAATACTAGTATATAATATAAAGATGGCGAAACTTAATATTTCCATGATACTTTTTGTTGTCCTAGTTGTGACGAGTGCATATGTCCCTTCATTTTCCTTAGAAGAAAATGAGTCAAAGAAATTATGGGATCAATGTGTTGTTAAAATCAGCCCGAAATGTGCATTGGATATAATTGCTCAAGTTTTTGGAAATGGAGTTATCTCTATTCCTTGCTGCCAGGAACTTGTTAAAGAAGGAAAAGAGTGTCACGATACGCTTATCAAATATATTGCGGATAGACCTAGTTTAATCGGAAGCGAACCTAAATACTTACAAAAAAAAGATGAATTGTGGACTCAATGTGTGTCTGTCTCAAAAACACTTTAAAAGTTTTGAATAAAACTATTTGTTCTTGCATTTATATAACAAGTTCAATGTGAAATTCAATATTTAGCATTTTTTGTTTTTTTTTTTTCCATTGGTTGTTTTCCTTTATCTCTCTTTTACATACCAAAAAAAGATATAGTCTCAAATCAAAACAATGACTCATATTAAAATTAGGCGTTAAACTTAAAAAAAAAAAAAACAAAAATGGATGTTTTAGGCCTCTAACGTGAGCGACAAGCAATAAAATAGTTTATATGTTTTTGAGCCAGTTATTCCACGCTCATTATTTAAAATAAGTTCTGTTTTTTTTTTAACTTATGCAATTGCAATGGAGATGAATTTTCTTGATTTACCGGAAGAATGCATAGCCGCTGTGATTTCTTTTACCAGCCCCCACGATGCATGTCGTATCTCTGCCGTCTCCAAAACACTTAAATCCGCCGCAGAGTCCAACACCGCTTGGCAGAGATTTATTCCCCTCGTCTATGTATTAATCATTATTTGTCTAGGTTCTCCAATAAGCAACTCTTCTTCCGTTTATGTGAATCCCCTCTTCTCATTGACAATGGCAGAATGGTAATTGTATAACAATCTATGCTGTTTTTATGTATGGATTCTAGAAATTAAGTGTTTGAAATATGGATTTAGAGCTTTTGGATGGAAAAGAGAAGCGGTAAGAAATGTTGGATGTTATCTGCGAGGAAACTAGAGATCGTTTGGGTTAATTCTCCTGAATATTGGTTATGGATTTCAATTCCGAATTCAAGGTTAATTATTTCATCTTTATTTTATTCTTCTTTTAATCGAGAGCTTTTGAGCCTTGATTTCGATAAGTCTTTAACAGGTTTGAAGAAGTTGCAGTGCTTCTAATGGTATGCTGGTTCGAAATACGAGGAAAAATAAGCACATCTATTCTCTCCAAAGGCACCATTTATGGAGCTTACCTTGTTTTTAAAGAACAAGAATTGGGAGCCTTTGGAATTGAGTCTCAACCTTTGGAAACGAAGTTTGGATCTGCAAGAACCGAGCTTTGTAATGATAGAAGAGTGTTTCTTGAGTCAAGAATGCGAGAGTCTAGAGAAGATGGGTGGTTGGAGATTGAATTCGGTGAGTACTATGTTGGTTTTAATGAGGAGGAGCTCGAAATGAGCGTGTTGGAGACGAGAGAAGGTGGTTGGAAAGGAGGAATCATCCTTCAAGGGATAGAGATTAGGCCAAAATAAAAGTGTTGTGATTCAGAGCCCTCCTTCCAAAATTGACTTCTACTTTTGTTATGTAATAAACTAATAAAGAATTAAATTTGGAATATATGGACATCTACAGTTTTTTCATATCATCGTGTACTCATGGATGATCCATGATCTTTGTTTGTAACTTTTCTGGATAATATGTTGATCACACTAGCATAGGATTTGTGTCTATATGTAAGGTAATATAAGTAAAATTTAATCCATTGGGTTGGTTTTTGTGTTCAGAACAACTTGGAGTAATAACGTAAACTCGGACTCCTCTAGGATGCTCGATGGTTTCTCCCTTAGGCTACCAGGTCTTGATCGCTCTTTATTTCTTTCTCTTTTGTAAAGATTTATCCTTGATGATTGCACTCATAACTCAGAGTTTCACGCGACCATTCGCAAATTGAATCAGAATCCAAAACATAATGAAATAACACCGAGACTTTTACGAGTTCCTCTATCTTTCAAAGGTACATCATCAATCTTTCACTATAGAATCAAGACATTACAAACATAATGGCGTGTCTAGATTGTTTCAGGTTTTATAGCAGATTTGAGTAATCAAGAAAGAAGATGAAGATGAAGATGAAGAAGTGAAGAACTCGATTATATACTCTGTTTTGTAAGAGACCCTTAACTCGATTAGGCCCATTCTTTTTTAATATTTAATGTTGTATTTTAGCGGAATTTAGCATGTATAGACTCACTAGACTCTATTGCTCTTCCAGTTTCTACAAAGCTTTGTGACTATTCAGACTAATACATCACTACTTAACGGCTTTAATCTCAGACTAGTCATAGATGTTTGCAGAATCAAGATTTATGTCACCCATATTGCAATTTTCACAAGTTTTTGTGACCAAAATCAAAGAAATTCTATCATTTCTTGGATTTCAATTAAATCAGTATACAGACATGATTAACTTAAAATCTGCAAAGTAGCATAATTATTTTGATTTTGGTCACTAAACTTTAAAAATCGCGGAATAGCTATACGAAAACCGCTAAATGGTATGGTTCTATGTATGATTGGTAAAAGCCTGCAAAATCATGATAGTCCTATCATCGTTTATAATTTTTTAAGCGGAGAGATTTTAGGATTTTTACCTCTTTTCTTGAACATGGTGGTTTGTCTAAGTCTGACTGCTCTTCATATTGGGAAACTTGCGGTACGACATTGCAAGCAACCAGATTTTAAGTTCCAAGACATTGTTAACAGTGTTACTAAGCTTCTCTTGTCTTAATCATTTGTTTTTAAAATGAACTGTCATGTGATTCGGTCCCCTTCCCATCATGTCGGTTTCCTTTTCCACAAAATACAAAACTCCATAATTATTTGTAAAACAGTTATATGAAACAAATTCCCAATAATATCCCTTTTCATTAAAAAAAAAAAACAAAAAAATGGGGCATCTTCCTATTAGTTTTTTATCAACAAGATCCAAGACACAATTTTTTTATTTGGTCACAAATTAGTTAATCTCTCAATATCAACATAGCATGGTGACTGGTGAGTTTTCGTGACGACATTCATTGAACATCGTACACCCCTTTTTAATTTTAATTTACTTTTTTTTTTAATATGACGCTGGATATTATCGCTTATTTATACAAAAAAACATTGAAATATTGACCTTGCAATTTATTATATATAACTTCATACTTATCCACAATATTCTTTCGTTAACTTATCTACCGTCAATGATACATGAATCTTTAAACTCTCTAACAGTTAGTTTTTAAGGCTATACATGAATTTATATGCTTTTCCTATTTCGATTTTCAAATGATTACCGTAGAAAAGCAACAACTCGAAAAAAAAATAGAAAGTTCCAATTTCATAACAGAAGCAGGATTTGAAGTTACAGTCAAGAAGAAGAACATTCGAAAATCTCTTCGTCTATACAAAAGAAGAAGAAAAATCTCAGAAATTTAAGAGAAAAGCGGCGTAATTTGGAGCGCATGATGATGAGGTATCGTTACGAGGCAAGGAAGAATCAGCAGCTCGGCCGCCGCTAGTGGGAGCTCGGACGCTTCGACGGCGACTTGTCGGTAGTGGCGGGAGGAGCGTGGCGGTGATGCGAGCGAGCGCCGCCGTGTATTCTTCAAGCAACTCGGCGGCGATGGCTACTGTTATCATGACGATGCTCTGATGATGATTTTGCTTTGATGTCTTGTTAACAATCTCTAATAACCTTTCTTTGTAATTTGCAAGAGAGGACAATGTGGTTACCTTTTATGAGACGATGTCGTATATATAGAGTGGACTCTGAAGCTTATGGCCATAAATTCTGGTAGGTTCTGGTCATAAATTATTGTAGCCGTCAGATCTACCGGCTTTATTGAATCTAACTTTGTTTCCACTTTTTTTATGGACTCTTTTGGGGGAGTTTGTATTAACAAAATTTTTTGGGGGTTAATAAAATGGAAAATCATACAAAGTTACAGCATCTACATTGATGGTATCTTAACGTATATCTCAACGTTAAAAAAAAATAATAATAATGAAAAAAAGAAAGAGAACTAAAACCTTTAAAAACATTTGAAAAATTCATTTAAAACTTGTATTAGTATGATTGGTTCAAATTTTTTTATGATTTAAAATTTAAATAAATAATTAAATTTAATTAAAATTATTAAAATAATATATTTAAGAATTTTGAAAAAAATTTAATCGATGAAGATGCTCTTAGAACACAGATGATCGTGATTATGAAATAATTACAGGAATCTAGGCTAACGTTGATGGGTTTTTAAAACTGATAAAAAACAAAGAAGCAACAAAATGTTATTGCCAAGCTAGTGGCCCTAGGTTGTAACATAAATTTCAATCAACATTTTGATTCAATCTATTACATTTTTAATTGTTAACCGTTTTAGTTGATTATATTTAATTTTAATACTAAATATAAGAAATGGATGAACAACATATTTTTTCAAAAATTATCAGGCATATTTTTTCAAAAATTATCAGATAATAAGTGCTAGTTTTAATAGAAATGATTTTATTAAAACTATGATGTTGCTCATATATAAGAAAGATGACAAAGATGGTGGAGATAGCTCGAAGTATGGATGGTGAATGGAGCTGGAATGGGCAAGAAGCTAGGGAGATTAACTCCAGAAGAGTCTGAATGTGACGCGTTGATTTGGGGATTGCAATCAATATGGATACATGACGCTTTAGAAAATTTGAATTTGAAGAGATTAATGGCGGAATATCATCCCTTTGTGCTACATGAATATATATAAGTATAACCAGGAATATTTGAAGCTGCACAGTTACATCACGACGATCAAAAGCTGGGAGCGAAGACTAATGAATGTAAGGGAAAGTAATCGTTTCGCTGCTGAATAGAAGCTCTGTCTCAGACTGATGGTGAATTTGTTATGGTCAATAATTGCCATTTCTTTTTGATGGCCTTGGGGAATTCGGCCAATTCATACCTGCAAAATGTGTTGCGGTCCAGATCCATACCCACACTTTTTACCTGTGCCAAAACATATCCACATATTAAAATAATTTGAATTTCATACCCGCACTTACGAAAATGTGCCAATTCA
>OVAY01000134.1:0-35412 GCA_900406395.1 Kernera saxatilis
TCAAAAATCAAAACATACTCAAAATTTGTAATATATTAAAACTTTTAATTATATATATAAAAAAAATATATTTAAATATGCTAAAAATCTATTATAAACTAATATTTTTAGTTAAATATATAGGAAAATATATTTAAATATATTAAAAATCTATAATATAAAGTAATTAATTAATTATTATTTTTAAAAAATATAATTTCTGATCCAAAATCGAACCGAATAAAAACTGAAACCGAAACCGAACCGAACCGAATTAGATAAAACCGAATCGAACCGAACCGAAATATAATTTAGTCCCGAATGGAACCTATTTTTTAGAACCCGAAAAAACCAAAACCCGAATAACCCGAACCGAATAACCGAATGCCCACCCCAGTATATAGTATATACTTTTTCGTCCAATACCATTAGATGTTTACTTCAACCTCAAGCACATGTTTAAATTTTTTGATTAATTGAAGTCAAATTAGTTTTGAAGTTTAAAAATTATTTAGAAAATAAATTCAAATCAAAAATTTATAATTATTATATTGGTTTTTTTGATAGCATATCGCTTATTATATACATAATTATAATTTGCAATCCAATATTTTCGATCAACAATAATACAATATTATCAAAACAATTTTGACAGTTTGCAGTGTTAGATACTGCATATGGCCTTTAACAAAAAAGAAAGAAAAGAAACTAGATTCATTAGTGATGTTCTCCTAATTAATACACAAAGGGTGTAAATGGTAAATATTAGAACTAGTAAATGAATCCAAGTATATGCGGAAAAATATAAAGTCCAAGAAGAGATTCGATCAGGAATGAAGCAAAACTCTCACATCTCTGTTATAAATTTTGTCTTGATTATAGTCTTGGTTAAAGAAGTTGTGGTGAACTTTGGTGAGGAATCTGAGAGCATTCGCCAGTGCGCCATCTTCAACACTCTCATCTTTTCTCTCTTCCGAGTAAGATGTTGAATCCGAGAGTAGATTGTTATGTCTGAGAATCATGTTGGTAAGAAACTTGAAAAGATACTGGATAATGCCACCATGGAGGTTGTTGTTGTTGTTGTTTTTGGTTGCTTTGAAATATGAGTAAGTAGTGATCTGCAGCAAGTTTGATCTGTTTTCAGGCCACCAAGCGTCATATCTATCATCAAGGATAATCACCTCACGTTCTCCAGCCAAGACTAGATCAAGCGTCTTAGTCCACATGGCGATGTGTCCGCTAGTAATGATACCATTCCCAAAATACAGTTGGTGGGGATCAAGCAGCTTGAGCACAAAATCAGCATACTCGGGAATACAAAGCGTGTGGACATGCAATATGAACAGCTTATTTGCTTCACGCAAGAATTCATGAGCAAAAGGCCGCAACTTTATGAGAACCTCGCGACCACGGATTCTGGTTTGCCACAGATCCCTCGAATTGACTTTTCCCTTTAGATACTTCTCCCTATTAAAAAGACACGGAAAAGCTTGAGAGTCGAAAAAGGTACCGTACAAACTGAGGACCAAGTGGAGCTTCTTCTCCTGCAAAGAGTTTCTGGAAACACGGCTCTTCAGAGACCCCACGAATTCATGGCTCAACGATAAGCCACCGGCAAGATAATTGAAAAGTTGAAAGGCATCATTAGGTTGAGTCACACCCGATCTGCATTCACGACAGATTCCTTCAACAACAATACGATGATCGCAAGACATTGGTCACAAACCCCTGATTGTTAACATGTAGAACCCTAATTTTGAGAGATATATCTTATCCGAACAAGGTTAGAGTTAAATTGGTGAAGCGACCGAAGGTTTTTAGATTTTCCCTCTTGGACCGGAATCATGACATATTTAATACATATATGGGCTTATGAATTGTTTTTTTTTTTGTCAACGGGCTTATGAATTGTTGGTCTAGGCAATTTGGCCCATCCGGTTTCAAGCGGAAACAATTAACTTGTCTTCTTCTTTTTTTTGACATCAATTGTTTGTCCAGAAATGGGTATTCTTCAGATCATAAACAATTAACTTATGATCCGAGCGAGGAATGCTTTAGCCTTTATGGCATTGCCTGGAAATCTTAAGCTTTGTCATGAATTTTGAAACGCTCCGTTAAGTGATACATACACGCAAGTTTTCGGAATTTTCAAAAGATCAAAGAGATAAATTTAAATCATAAAAGGATGACAAAAGTCTCGAAACCAAGTGTCTGGAAAGCTGTGGTTGCATAATGCATGAGTATCCATCATTACCTAGTTGAGGGATGTAACAAAAGCCTCACGTCTTTACATTGACCATGAAAGAATCTTTGGTGAAGTGACTTGAGGGAGTTGAGTGCATCCACCAACGATCCGTCGTCTTCTTCTTCTTCTTCTTCTTCATCTTTCTTTTCCTCTGAAGAAGACTTGTAGAAAGAATTGATGAATTTCGTGACGGGTCCTTGATATTCCTCTTCTCTGAAATAATGATAACTCTTGATCAGAAGCAAGTTTCTATGGTCATCCTTGTCCCACGTCTCAGAATTGCAATCAAGGATCACCACCCCTCTTTCTTCCGCCAAGACAAACTCAAGACTTTTCTTCTTCTTCATCTCATCAGCGCGGGTAATGAATCGACTCGGGAAGAATATTTTGAGTGGATCAAGCAGCTTAATGAAATTGCGGGCTTGGTCGGGATCCGATTTGGTGTAGGCATAGATTGTAAAGAGCTCGTTTGCTTCACGCAGGAAATCCCGAGCAAAAGGCCGTAACTTCACTAAAAGACCGTTATCCCTCGAATCAAGTTGGTTAATCAGGTGCTTGTCTCGATCGGAGAGGCGTGAAAGAGTGCGCGAGTCTAGAAGCACATGCTGCAAGTCAACAACCAAGTGAAGCTTCTTCTGCCCGAGCCCAATTCCAAACCTCTGCCGCTTGATCGAAGCTACAAATTTGTAGGTGAGATGCGTACCTTGGGAGATGTAATTGAAAAGCTGTCCATCGTTTAAGTCCACCTTACAAAAGCACCTGAAGCAATATCCACGGTAAGACATGGAATGATCACAACCGGGATCTTTGACCCTTGTGCAATTCTTTGGTCGACCCTTAAACCAGTCCACGGCAGATCTGCATTCACAACAGAACCCGTTATGAACAAGCCAATGAACACAAGGACAAGGTGGAGGACCGGACATGGTGTCTAAAATCCCTAATTCAGCTTCTGGAATTTCTTATATACTCTTTTTTCCTCAGACTAAGCCTACATAATGAATTGGGCCTATATCCATATTAAGCCCCTTTTCAAGCTTCGACTCTGAATTGGACACAGAGGAGGTTTTTTTATCTTTTGAATAATCCTTTTTGTTTAACATAAGTTTATGGTTATGCGGAAAAGCAATTGAGAGACAACTTATGGAGGAAGATGACTGATCTTGTCAGAGGAGGACTCTACTGCCATAGACCAAGGCTGGTATTAGGTGATTTCAATTAGATCAAGTGCAACTCAGCAAAGAAAGGAGGTCCAAAAGGGTCTGCGTCGTCCTTTAGACTATTTAGAGAAAATTAATGGTGAATGTTGCTGACTATTTATAGGAAGAAGTATTCATGTCAAGGTGTCAACAACAACAAAAAAAAAAAAAGTATTCATGTCAAGGTTCTGCAGTGGTTGGGCTCTGATCATCGACCCCTGGTCTGGTTGTATGTACAGAGCAAAGTAAATGGAAGGGTTTTAAGCTATTCAAATATGATAACACATTGAAGCTCATAATGAATAAGTAAAAGAGGTTAACAGTATGGGGTAAAGAGTGCTCGGAAGTGAACATGGAACACTGTCTACTGCTTTATCTAAATGCAGAAGAGGTTTAGCACACTAGAAGCTTAAGAATCATCAAAATACGTCCAAGCAGATTCAAGAACTCCAAAACCAGCTTCATCAAGCTTGTGAATCCCCTGAGCTAAACTATTGGTACATTGGTGCTTTAAAGCAGAAGCTCAAGTTAGCCTATCTTGCTTCAATGTACCAATAGTTTAGCTCAGGGGATAGGCTAACTTGAGCTTTTGCTTTAAAGCACCAATGTACCAATAGTTTAGCTCAAGGGATTCACAAGCTTGATGAAGCTGGTTTTGGAGTTCTTGAATCTGCTTGGACGTATTTTGATGATTCTTAAGCTTCTAGNACAGTTAGAATCGACATTATAGATGACGACATGAGAAATCCCGTGGATCATCCTATTGACTGTTGTTGGATTATACGTACCTCTTTAGCAAGTGGTCGTGCCTGAGAATCCATTGATTCAGAGAATGGGCAATGCCAATAAATCTAAAGATTGCAGCTTCAATACTCTTCTCGATCGATTCACTAAACTAGACGAAGAAGAAGTACAAGAGGAAAACAAAGAACCCTAGAACGAAGATCTCTCTCTAGCTATCTCTCTCTGGAATCGCACACCGAAGAAGAAGAATCTCCTTATCTCGCTTTCTTAAACCCAAAACCCAGGAGATAAAGAACAAGAGAATCAACTCACGTCCTCTGTATAATTGAAACCCTCTAAACGGTTTAGAGTCTTCTACATACACAGCCAGATGAAGGCGCGTGGAAAGTGCTGGTTTTGGGGAATCTTGATTCTTGTCCAATGCTCTTGACCTCATTTTTTATTTTCCCAAAAAAATGTAAAACATTTTTAGAAAATGAGACATTTCCAAATTTGGGAGTGTTTTTTCCAAGTGAAATTTTGTGAAAAAATAATGAGAATTTTTTTATATTTTGGAGAGTTTCGCTCAATTTTTGTCATAATTTCTTTTTTTTTTTAATGTGAGAAAATGACAAAAAAAAATTTGGAGTCTCGCCCTAAATTTTATTTTTAAAAATTACATTAAATTTTTGTTTTATAAAGATTTGGATATAGACGGAAAATTTTGCATATTTTTATCCTATAAATTACTTTTGTTTTGTTATACCGTTTGAGTCAGGGTTCACCACCGTAGTAAGAAATAAAAACTAGGAAATTAAGTTAAATGTTTAAATCATTGTCTTCTATATAAGTGTATGGGGAATATTTTTGAATCTACCACATTTTCGTACGGAACTTGTGAGATATACCACAATTTCAAAACATTGTGAAAAATATCAAAATGTTATGGTAGAGGGTAAGATAAAATGACGAAATTACCCTTGTGTAGGTTGGATTGGTTATTCGAATCTTAGGAGTAGGTGTCAGGTGCAAGGGGCTGAGTAGACATATTAGAAGTGGTGGAAAGATGAAACTACTACCAAAACATCATATATGATTTGACATGACATGGCATAACAGTTGCACGGTTTCAATTTTGTCCATCGCTACTTATGTTTTGTCAGTCGCCGCTTATGTATTGTCAATCGCTACTTAAGCTTTGTCTATCGTTGTTTATCTTTTTTCCATCGCTACTTATGTTCAACATTTTGATAATGTCCATCGTATTGTCTACAACTAGTTATGTCCATCATTTACATTAAAATTTTTAAAATAGACATATATGAATATATTTTAAAAGTTTCAATGTAAACGATGGACATTACTAGTTGTGGACAATACGATAGACATTATAAAATGATAAACATAAGTAGTGATGGAGAATATAGGGATCGTGTTATAAAATTGAAAAAAATGAGAGCATTGATTATTCTGCTCAATTGTCATGTCAACTCACACATAATATTTTGGCTGATAAAAACAATAAAAAATTGGTGTCTGTCAAATCCCTTGTGAAAAGCAACCGCTCGGTTTAGAGGTATTTCTGTCTTTTATAAAATGATTGTGGTATATGTTATAAGGTAAAAAGGAAAGTGGGATTCAACAAGTTTTTGTGAAAAAGTGGTAGATCCTATAATTTTTTCTAAGTGTATGTCCATAACCTTTATTATTATGAGAGTAATACAATTGTTCCCAAACACTAATGTGTTCCTAAACTATGTAGATACATATCTTGATAATTGATAATAATAATAACAAATATTGACAATATCTTTCTGTATCTTCTTGATTCTCTACCCAAATAATAAAATCTTGTATATGAAAACTATACTTTCATTAAAAGATGAAGACGCTATTATAGGCGATGTCGGAGATCTTTAGTCAAAGTTTGGATTGTTAGAATTTCGAAACAAATTATGTTGAGCTTGTGGCTCTCACACATTCTCCAACCTCATAGATTATTTTGGTTTCTGTCAAGGTGGATTTCACAACTTCATGTTCTCTTTAATTTTTTGTTCATTAAACGGTAAAGTGGATTGTCTGACTCGTACATCTAAAACTGATTGTGGCATGGTTGAGTTGTAAATTATGTTCCTCCTAATTGGACAACCAATTCACAAAGTTTTATTTTAATTTGTTTAGTTAGAAAAAAACAAGTCTACTTTTAAGTTTTTTTTATAAATAATACAACACTTAAAATTTACTCTACAACTTTCCAATTCTTTTCAAATTCTAAAAAATCAACCATACGCACAATATCCATACTCACATTTAACCCCAGATTTACATTTTTTGTTGCATTTACCACAATGGTCAGGATTAAACCCAACGCAGGTGCACATGCCTCCGCAACATCGTTGTCCGAATCTACATTTGAGACCGCACCGTCCACAATTATTCATGTCTCCTAAAATATTCCGACAATGCTTCTTGCAACAATACAACAAACTCGTCCCATTGTCCGCTTTTACGCCGTTGCAAATGTTGTGACTCGCGTCATGACATCTCATCCCTTTTCTGATCTTTTTGTAGTGGGAAACTAGTAGTCGGGTTTTGGATGATATTGTTAGATTCGAAAGTATTGTGGGAGTTTCGTCAAGAAGGTAGAACTCTGGGTTTGCTTCATTCGTAATTTCTTCGGCTAAAACCGAATGAGGATTAGACGTTGCGGCCATGAGGGAATAGAGGAGTGGCATGAGTTTAATGAACGTATAAGAAGGGATCTTAATGACCATTTTGTTAAGGTAATGCATGAGTTGATTAGTTAGCCAAGGAAAGTTTGGCTTTGGAACTCAAAAGAAGCAAAAGGAAGTGTGGAATTTAAGGGAAGATGTCAGATGCGTATTTATAGTGCCATAAGAAGTTTCATAAATTATAGAATTGAAATATAATTACTAAACTGTTTTTAAATTTTAAAATAGGCAAAAAAACAAGTGATTGCTGTCTAATTGTAACGGAAGGGAAAAACGGGATCAAGTGCAATACCTTAACTTACAAGTATCTTTTTGCTATATCATTACATTTTTTTTAGTTGTCGTATTGAGCAAAATGTTACTTTAATTTTGTTTTTGTTTTTGGTTAACGGTTAATATGATTTCCATAAAAATGTTGTATTTACAGAGGACGTTTAAAGCTTGAGATAAATACCAAGTTGGTGAAACTCAGGATTGATCTAGTATTGAATTTTGAGATTAAAACTTGAGTTTTGTTTGTTACACATTTTCTTAACAGCTTCTCATCATGTGTTAAGTTTGTTTTATTCTTGTATATATAGATAACTTTTTCTATGTTACATACATACATTGTCACTTTTGGGATTAATTTAATATTTATGAAATAGTCCTCTCTCTAGAAAGTGTATAATTTTGGCATAAAATGCCAAGTTCTTTAGCCGGAAAAAATGTTTATAAGTCTTCTGGTTGAAGCATGGGCGGCCTAAATTCTCGCAGTACTTTGGCGTTAAATGTTATCATTAACCAATAGTGTTCACATAATTTTTTTTTTTGATGAAAAAGAGAAAATATTAATAGTGGGGAAATTTGGTCACGGGATCAACTCCACCTTTCTACAAAAACAAAAATATCACATTTCGTTCCAAACTAGTATTTTATTTTGTTTAAATATTAATATCTTTTCTGTCATTTAGGACATTTTACTGTTAATCTGTTATGCTGAGAACTTGAGAAGTCACGCAGTTCATGAGTTGTCTCACACCGAAACCTATGCAAACCTCGCACGTGTGGTGACAGTCGATATGTACCACGAAACCCGGTAAGCGTCACATGCCCGTCACGCTTACTTGCAAAACTTGACCAAGACACTCTAAGCCCTCCACGTGTCGTTCTCTTCTCACTTCCGATGTTTGTGACAGTCACATCACCACCGCACAAACTCATTACTTTACTTGAAGCTTTACGTTGACTATTAGCTAACGTTGACCGGTGACCTCCGAAGAGCCGGTGGGAATTCCATTGAGCACGTACAATCATTAAAAATTCTTAAAATGCAAGCAATTTTTCCATTATTATTAAGAAAAACATATTATATACTCTATTCACTGATCCAAGACTCTATTACGAACATATCTTATAAGCCTATATAGTCTATAACTTCCATGTTCTCTCATAGGTCGAGATATTTTTATTTATCTTCTCACCGAGTTAATTTTATTAGTATTAGTACTATTAAGCAATTCGAGACATTCATAGTATTAGCCTGCAGTATTAAGCAATTCGAGACATTCGTGTACTACATAAGGAGAGGCTTACATTATCCAGTAGTGGGTCCTGAAAATATCCTAATGGGCCAGATCATCCCAATTTGACCCGGAAACCATTTGTGTGTTCAATAAGCTCGTAGATCTTAGTAGATCCAAGAAGTTGTTTTAAATTTCGTTTGCTAATGTTCGAACTATAGTTGACGAACCTAGGCAACTCTTGGGGAAAAATCGACTAGTGAATTTTGAGTTTTTAACACGTCCTCGTTTGTCTTCTCTGTTTCATTACATTAATCTTTTCTTGCGGGAAAAGTAATTATTTTTATCGATTGTTTTTGTGCGTTGCTATTACAGGCGAATAAAATTGGTGGTGGACACGTGAGCTTCGATTTCTTTTTTTTTGGCAGTGAACGATGCAAAATTCAACATCATTAAACATCAATCATAGAAAGAAGAACAGAATCATTTATATAGATAGTCAAACTCTTCTATCATTCTTTTGAGGCAGGATTTAGGTAAAATGGGAACATATGATTTGAATGAAATGTGATGATGATTTAACCTAACCTGAAAATATGTGTAATTTGACAGAATCTAGCTACTAAATGATTATGACAAGAAAGCATTTCCTAGCCACTAATATAAGCATCGTTAGCTTACCATGAAAAGTTTGAATTTTTCTTTTTCAGTTAATGGTGGATGAATGGTTAATTAATATAGTTAATCATACAAATTCAATTTGAAGTAGTATGAATATATTCCCAAGCACATTAGCAACCGAAAAAAGAAGTAAAAAGAAATAAAGTGGGAAACCAACTATGGGTTAGGCAATTAAAATAAAAAAGACTATGGGTTAGGCAGTAAAGATCCATCCTCTTGTTTAATACTTAGTTATTTGCACAAGTTTGCTCCTCGCATTCATAGATAATTTTAATTAATAGTCTTTGTCTCGCCATCTTATTATTGCGATTGACTTTCAACCACAGCTATGATAAAACATGATTTTCCTACATTAGGAACCAATAATATATCAATATGATCCCAAATTTTTCTCTCTATATTGTCATCAGAAAATCTGCTAAATTCAAAATACAACATAATTGTATCATCTTAATAATTAAGCATATTAAAGAAGGTCAATTTTTACCAAATAAATGGAAGAGCAATTTTATCATCAACAGCATAATTGTTTTAACTAATTAATCAATTAAGTATATTAAAAAGAAAAAAGAGAAAAGGTCCGAATCGCCCCTTGTAATCAGATTAAGAAAGGGAAGTTTTTCTTAGATCAAAATGTGGATTGATCAAACCAAATCGGTCTATCGCAACATCCGTACTTCTTCTACGAATTAAAGTGTAACCCAAACACGATATATACTATTTTTCATCAATATATATTATGGTTCTTATGGACATCATTTTATAATAATTTATTCTATTTAATTGGACCGGCCAACCCGAAGTTAATTATAGTAAGTAGAAGTAGACTAATGGGAGTATTTGCTCGTTCAACTATAGGATAAATAAACCAATATCAGGCCTACAAGTGTTCATATAGTCAGACGACTTTTAATTTATATATTCATCATTAGGGTTTGCGGCTCAATACATGCACGCCTATCGCATCTTTCTTTTTTTCTTCATTTCTAGAATAAGCCAGTCTAAACTGAAACTTGCACAAAAGATTTTTGTTAATTTTAGGAAAGAAATATTGACTAGACTTATTCTAATGGAAATGAATAAGAAATTTTCTTTGAATTTGCCAAAGTCTACTTCCGTGAATGAGTCGTAGAGAAAAAACAAAAACTAATCCAAATCATTGTGCTGTATATCTGTGTATATATAGGTTCAAATACACGTACTTAGCATTATACGTATCAAAGTTCGACTAATTCATTATTTATTTATTTATTTTTCAATTATGCTATAATATCTCTAATTTTTCTTCGTGATGTATGAATAACGGAAGTTTGTATTTATGGTTTGTATCAACTATCATGGTTTATCTACGTGAATATTTTTTTTGAAAAAGTATGTAATATCTCACATATATAGTCCACTAAGAGAAAGAACTCGAAGGTTCTTTCTTTTGTAATCACAAATGAATTTTTTTTTTTTTTTTCACAAATGAAAATTTGATACGTCGATGTCACACTCACACACATATATTTATGTAAACACAATATATCAATGTGTACGACTTTGATTGGTACGTCGAACATTTCCTGGATATGAATTAAGCTATAGGAGACCGATAAATCTATACATAATACATTTATATATGTATAGGTGTATCATGTATGCATGCACATAAAGATATATATGACTTTGATAATTACATTAGGCATTAGCGGAGAGGAGCAAGCAATAATATGAATGGTTTTTTTTTTGGCAAAAATAGAAAGGCATTTATGTTGTCATTTTTTTATCTTTTAAAAACTAGTATCAAATATAATTTGTTGTAGTGTTAATAGTGTATATTTCAATATTAGAGTCTAATAAAGACAAAGTTCCATTCTTTCATTTGCAATTTCTTCCTTTATGCACTATGGCAGACAAATTCAAAGTAAGAATTTAAATATTGCCTAATAAAAACATCTTTTGATTCCCTGGGCACAAATCCTCATGTCAACTTTTATTTGTCTGTGTTTTTTTATTAAATATACTAGTTTTTTTTTTCATAAAGAAAGATTCCAGATTAGATAAAAACAACCAATCCAACTTCTTTTATAATCCCAAAACCTTAAGATGAGACCTCCATTTAATTTCATCTTCTTCGTCTGCTTCTTCTTAATTCTTCTCTTTCACTCAAATTTCCAGTTCTTGTAGATAGATTATAGTGGAGTTTTAGAGAAACCATTATTATAATCCAGAAGATAAACATCGATGGAGATTGCAACAAAACCAGGAGATTCCAGAAACCCATCGTCCACTTCTTCTTCTTCAGCTTCTTCTTCCATTATCAATGGATCTTTACATCACCACATCATAACCAGATCTGATCACTATCCGACAACTTTTGTTCAAGCAGACACTTCCTCTTTCAAACAAGTCGTCCAGATGCTCACCGGAAGCTCCTCTCCGAGATCCCCAGACTCGCCGCGTCCTCCGGCGTCTCCTTCCGGCAAGGGTAATTTCGTGATTCCGCCGATCAAAACCACACAACCGAAGAAACATTCGGGAAACAAACTTTACGAGAGACGATCGCACGGCGGATTTAGCAACAACCTCAAGAACAGCCTCATGATTAATACACTCATGATCGGCGGCGGAAACGGTGCCGGAAGCCCGAGATTCTCGCCGAGAAATCAGGAGATTCTGTCGCCTAGCTGTCTTGATTTCCCGAAGCTCGCGCTCAACAGCCCAGTTACGCCGTTAAAGCACGGCGGCGACGGAAACGACGGCGACCCTTTCGACAGGATGTCGCCATTATCGGAGGAAGAGAGAGCGATCGCCGAAAAGGGTTATTACTTGCACCAATCGCCGATTTCAACTCCGAGAGAATCGGAGCCACAGCTCCTGCCTCTGTTTCCAGTGACTTCTCCGAGAGTGTCGCCGGAGAAGTAGACTTGACTTGATGAGAGACAAGAGAGAATGTTTATACGTTTTACTGCGACTGTAATTTTTGTTTTTAACGCTGCTCTGGTTTAATATCTTTTTTTATCCTCGCTTCGATTTACTACTATTTACCAAAAAATGTGTTAATTAAATATTTAAATAAAGAAATTGAAAGGCCAAATATAAAATACTCACGATCACGAGGTACTAAACATACGCACAATTTACAAGTAGATAGCTTGTGATTGAAAGAATAACTACATCTTCAATTTCAAGAGATACTAATTAAACTATTGTTAAGGTTTTTAAAGAGCAATGCATATTTTTTTTAAAGGGGTTACCGTTGAAGTTTGGATTAAGATAGTAATAATGTGTAATGGATTTGTCTTTGGCTATTTTTTGTTTTGTCAGCAGAGATTTGTCTTGTGCTATTTGACTGGTTATTCTTTGCATCATCAACTTATATATAAAAGTTATCATGTGATGATTTTAATCATTATCTCCCAAATTTCTTCGTCATCGATGATAAGTTGATAACTTGACGAAACTCTCCGTCGTTTTGTGCTAAATTTCTTTATTTTTGAAGAAAAATACATCTGAATTTTGATACCGAACGACAAGGTAATGACATATGTCTCGGAGAAAAATTCCTACGGGTTTACTGCTGAAATTCACTTTAAAACCTAAACCGAAACAATTTTAAAATTTGAAGTAAACAATTTTTAAAGAATTTTTCTTTAGATATTGATAGAAAAAATTGCAACGCCTTATTATATTGTTTATTTAAGCTAAATTTAAGTACATATCAAGCTTACAACACAGGGTCGCCGATGCTGACCGATAAATCTACCAGGAAACAAAAGGAACAAAGAATGAAACCAGACAATCCACAGAGCATTATGTTCTTGTCTTTAAGAGCTGAACGTAACTTTTATCTTTTATTGATTTTGGTTTTTGGTTTTTGCTTTCTCAGAGCCGAGGAGATGGAGTAATAGGCTTCTTACGGTAGTCATAAACTCCGATTCCTCGTTTTCTTCCTAATCTTCCAGCATCAACGTATTGAACAAGCAGAGGACAAGGTGCGTACTTTGGGTCCCCAAGTCCCTCATGCAGCACTTTCATTACGGACAAGCACACGTCTAGACCGATTAAGTCCGCTAACTCCAGAGGACCCATCGGGTGGTTTGTGCCGTGTTTCATTCCGCTGTCAATGTCTTCCTTTGTAGCCACCCCTGTGTAAAGTGTCTGGAAGGCTTCATTGATCATCGGCATGAGGATCCGGTTCACGATGAAGCCCGCATAGTCTTGTGAGCACACTGTTGTCTTGCCAAACCTGCAGGGTTCATTAGTTAGTTAGCCTGAGTAGGTTTTTCCTATACCATCACCACAAAATCCCATGCTCACTGAAATTGTTATGGACTTAAAAAGGAAGAGATTTGAGTTCTGTGTTCGATTCTGATCCTCCTGTTGAGGTTTTTGACATGACAGATAATTTTCATTCCGACATCTGATACTGACACAAAAATTCTACATACATGTAAACTTTATTTCGAGGAAAAATCAAACCTTTCAGCCAGGGCTTTTGTAGCAACAAACGTCTCTTCTGAGGTATCTGCCCCGCGAATGATCTCAACCAATTTCATTATTGGCGGAGGGTTCATAAAGTGCATTCCGATGACCTATACGAAGAAGAAACACTTATACGGTTTGAAAATGCTTGGAACTGAAACTCATGAACAGATGATCAATCTGAGCAGATGAAGAGAGGAGTCGTGAACCTGGCTGGGTCTTTGTGTTGCAGATGCAAGACGAGTAATGGAGATGGAACTTGTGTTAGAAGCTAAAATCGCAGAACTCTTGGCTATACCATCTAAATCCTTGAACAGTTTCTTCTTTATGTCTTCAGATTCCACAATGGCTTCGACGATGATATCGGCAGAACGCAAATCCTGAAGGTTGGATGTTACACGCAGACGACGCATAGCATCATCACCAACTTCCTGCAATGTACAAATCACTCTGGTGTTAATGGATTGGATTACCGCATTTTCCGACCATTTTACCTTACCTAGATCCAGATATATTCTGAAGTCTTAACATACTGTCACTCTCATAAAATCTCTTGGTTTTGTCGTTACACTGACAAAGATTTGTACGAAAAATTAACTCCAAATCAAGCATACAAATCAAACAAAGAAACTCATTTCATCGGCAAATAAAAAGAACACTCTGTACTTCGATTTATCTTTGGCCCAGTTGACATTTGCCTAAACAATGATCTCGAGTTCATAATTCGATGAAGAACAAAGCACCCTGTAAATTGAAAATCTACATTCCAAGGAGGAAAGGAGATGATTTAAGGGAATTTCTATTAGATCTTGCCTTGGCTATTAGACCTTTGGAGACGAAACGTTTGACGGAGGAGGAGATTGCTGCGGTGGCTCGAGAGAGCGCATCCCTATCAGCGTCCATTAGCCACACGTCGAGGCCGTTCGTGGCGGCGAGTTGCGCGATTCCTGAACCCATCTGACCAGCACCCACTACTGCGACACACTTTATCTCCGCCATTTTCTTCTCCGACTCGCCGGTGATCGTAGTCTCTCTGCAATTCCAAATGAGATGAAATGAATTGTATAATTTGTCAGCCTTGCTTCATAAGCTGGGCCTGATCACTAATGGGCCTTAGTATCAATGAGCCATATTTATAACGGCCCAATAATAAGGACAAGCTCTGTTTTTAGTCTTAAGTAGGTGCCGTTATGAGCACGTGTCGAGACACGACACAGCAACTAAGAAACGTGTCGTACGTTGTCCACGTGTCGTTGGCCCAGTACTACACCATTCCACTGACTTCCGCAAGCTTTGGATCTTCGCTAAGTACTTCATAAGCAGTTGAGATAAAGTGGGAAAGCAACAGATTAAGCAAAATCAAGAAAACAAAAATTAAGAAGAAAATTATAACCATGGCGGCTAGGTTTTTGGTGAAGAGACTCACGACGGTGAACGTTTCAAGAACTACTGGCGGAGATGTCTCCGGTTATGTCCTCAGGCAAGCTACCACCGGAATCAACGGCTTCTCCACCACATTTAAGAAAACGGAGGTATGTTCATATTCAATATCATTCTGAGGTAACATTTAGATTAATAGTAGTTATACTTCTTCCAACATTTGTTGGCTAAACATCTTATCATTTTATCTCGTTAAATCTGTAATTGGTATAAGGCTAATAATCAATTAGGGATTGATTTATGTTTTTAGGGCACGGAGAGCATGAGAGAGCGTCACTATAGTCAAGGTTCGAATGCTGCAAACGACGATAAGTCAACAGCGAGTTACGTGTCGAACAAGGCAAAGGAAGGGGTGAAAAAGGTGACGAATGCAGCCGTGAACGCCGGCGATAACATGAAGGATGCGTTGGATGGCGCGTGGAAAGCTGCGAAGGAAACGGGTCAGAACATCAGCGAAGCGGTTGCGGGCGATGATGAGGGCGACAGGATTCAAGAGGATAAGGTCGCGGTGGAGCTGAAGGATGTGAGTCAGCCCGTCGACACGACGGAGTATAGAGGTGTGGAGGAGCTACATCAGCAAACTGGCGAAAATAAGTCACCGTGATATGACGGCGTTATGGTTTCTATTCTATCGTATTTTTTTCATTGTTGTTTGTTCCAATGAGAGGTTGGTCTTGGTTCAGGGTTTATGAATGGACCGATGCTACATTTCATCACAATTTGTTTTTTTATTAGTAGTTACTTAAAACTAAAAACACTCTGCGTTAACTTCAAAATAAACAACCGCTCCGAACATTTTATCTTCTCAAATTTGTATATGCACAAACGTTATATCCTAAATATTTATTCATGAATTGATAATAAAAGTATGAGGTGAGTGCATGCAAGAAATGATACGATAAGTGTGTATATAAAAATGGACAAGTGTCTAAATTAAGAGTTTGGTTGTGGGGTTAGGTCTGAAGTCTGAACAGCTGGATCGCATAGTCCGTAGGGAATCTCACGTTGGCAATATTTAAAGCTGGTTTCGCTGAAAGTTCCCGTGAATGGAGAGACAAATTCTCTAGGTTTAAAATCCTGTTCAAGCACAGATCGGTAACAAATTATGAACTATTTACTGAAACTAGTACTTTAATTTATTCTAACAATCATGACTATTGCGAATCGTTATACGCACACAATAATATGAAATATCATTATTTCCGTTTGCTTTTATCTATAAAAAAAATAAACATAATTTGTGAAATTTATATTTTTTTCTAACTTTTCTAATTTCAAAATAATTTGTAGATATTTAAATCCATGATACTATCATATCTAGTTTTTGGCATCTATGACAAATAAACAGAACTAGTTCTCTTTGCACTCTGTAGGAGACAAGTGGAACCGAAAACGAAAGGAGGCATCTCTGATAACTGGTGTTAGTAGTGGCTTAAGGGATAGCTACGTATATTTTGTTTCCTAACGTTAAAGTGACAAATACGAAGCTAGAGAAATTCGCCATGGCTGAGAAGGAAATATGACTCTGCCTAAAATAATATTCTCCACTTCCTGGATTAACATAATAGCATTTCTCTTTTTTTTCTTTTTCCTGAGGTTCGATTTTAGGATCTATCTTTTTGTAGGCCCGAATTTTGAAATTGGAACCGAGCAGACGGAGACGAGCATTAACTTATCATATTCTTACATTTTTCACTTTGTTCTTCACAAGATTTCAAAATAATCACTTCTCTCTTGCACAATAGATCACAAAACGAAAGCCAAAATCTAATCTATACCTATAGCATTTGCTTTAGGGTGCTTAAAACAATTTTAATATAAAAAAATAGGACCAAAGCTTGAATATGAAGGAAAATCAAAGGAAGATGTGAGGGCAAAAAAAAAGGACACCATTTAAACAAGTGCAGCTTTGCAAAACCCAAAAGCTTAAGTCATAGACTTAAAAGACATGAGTACAGTTTGGCATGTGAAACATTTTATGTCCCGTCTCTTTCACTACCCACTACTTCCAACTATTTCTCTTTCATACAGTGCTCTAATGTATAATAAAAGAAAAGTTGCAGAAAAAAAAAAGAGAAGCAAAGAAAGCTTCACTGTTAATTATTTTTTCCCAGAAAGAAACAGACAAAGAGGAAATCACACAGTTGGAAAAAGAAAAAAGAAAATAGAAGTGGTGATGATTGCATCTTACAGAGGAAACTCCCAAAGACTCTTTACTTCACGATCAATGGAAACTGCGGAGGCCTCCTTCTTCTATCAAAGCAAAAAACAAAACAAGGTTAAAAGTGAAGGATTCTGTCACTTTATGTTTATTGTTATGTGAAGAAAGATCTCTTTTGAGCAGCTAAACTTTAAACCTTAAACATCACAATTCTCTATCAAGAATAGTTCCAAGTGTCGTTTGCATTGACCCCTTAGCTAAAGTGACCTCACTGTTTACTTTCCAGTTTCCATCTTTTAATCTATGATTTTGCACTCCCATAAAATAGAATCCTTATAGGTAAATAATGATAAATGCCCAACACCCAAAAGAAAGAAAAAAGTGTATAAGCATCAACTATATGCGTTCATATGCCATGGTCCAGAACAGACAATATTCATGCTGGCAACATCAAATATCACGGACAAGGCAAGTTAAAACCAAATACAAAACCAGCATGTATTAAAACAGACAGATGCTTAAAAGAACATAACCGTGTTTCCTATAATCCTAAGCTAACCTTAAATGCATTGTCTAGATGGGTCCAACAACAGATGACCACTAGGGTTGCAAGCAGAGGAGTCCATTAGTCTACATCGACACATGATGTCACCATTTATTAGGATCTTTGTCTTTTTCTAGAGAGAAAAAAAATTAGATGAAAGACCATGTGTAAATTATGATTCCAGCTCTTCTTCTATGTACTATATGTCTATAGTTGCACTGGTCAATACGGATACTCCTTAATTACATCAAAAGACATCAATGTTAAATTAAAAATAGAAGGGTTGGTCCCCAATTTGAATAACGATTTCGAATTAAAAGTCAAATAGTAAAGCGAAAGTACAACAGATAGCTTGTACCAACTATTCACTGAATCAGAACAAGCCAAAACCACAGAAGGCCTATGCAATAGTAATAACAAATGTTTAACTTTCTAATTCCAATTTAAAGCCCTTAACTCTCTATTCCTCTTTTTTTTTTCTTTCTGAGGGGAAGTAAGCACATCACGTAATCAAGTACTTATTCCACCAGAGAAGCATACAAGGACACAGTGGTCCATCTCCCGACTTTTCCTCCCCTTTTTAAACACATCAAAAAACATTCATTCCCAACCTCAAGCCCATCCCTCAACATTGCTTAGTCTTAACCAGAGTTCCACCACCATCTTCTCAAGACTACAACTTAAAAAGCTTTACCAGAAATGGAGGGTCAGAGATCACAACGGTGGGGTTACTTGAAAGACAAGGCTACAGTCTCCAACCTTGTTGAAGAAGAGATGGAGAATGGCATGGATGGAGAAGAGGAGGATGGAGGAGATGAAGAAAAAATGAAGAGAATGATGGAGAGAGTTAGAGGTCCTAGCACAGACCGTGTTCCATCGCGGCTGTGCCAGGTCGATAGGTGCACAGCTAATTTGACCGAGGCCAAGCAGTATCACCGCAGACACAAAGTCTGTGAAGTTCACGCCAAGGCTTCTGTTGCAACTGTTGCAGGCGTCAAGCAACGTTTTTGTCAACAATGCAGCAGGTACCATTCTTCCTTTCAATATTACTTCTCCATGTTTCTCAAGAAGATATTTGTTTTCCAATTTGATGGTTTTATGGGGGGGGGTTTGAGCAGGTTTCATGAGCTACCAGAGTTTGATGAAGCTAAAAGAAGTTGCCGGAGGCGCTTAGCTGGACACAATGAGAGGAGGAGGAAGAGTTCTGGTGACAGTTTCGGAGAAGGGTCAGGCCGGAGAGGGTTTAGCGGTCAACTGATCCAGACTCAAGAAAGAAACAGGGTAGAAATGAAACTTCCTATGGCCAACCCATCATTCAAGCGACCACAGATCAGATAAACACGACCGCTCACTCTCTTCTGTCATCTACATATGTTCTATCTACATTCTCTTGTTATCCAAATAATGGCATCTAACCATGTCAAGAAAAGTGAGTCGTGCTATTGAATCCAATAATCCTACACCGATATAACTACAAACCTCTAGTACTCTCTATGCTGTCCTGTAAAGGATGCCTATCCGCAAATGTAAAAGACCTTCGCATACTCTTGCGTCTAGTTATGTTAAGTGATCTTGTATGTTTGAAGATATGATTATGATGTGTTTTTTACTCTCAAGTCTCGACTTGATCCGTGTTATGAGTAGTGCTAATTGCAAAGGCTTACAATACAGATTCAAGTAAGGGGTACGAGTCGGTCAAAAGGAGAAGAAGACTAACCGTGAACCGAGCTCACTGAAATGTCACAACGACCACTGAGATATCATCTGAGCTTTTTCTTGCAACAGCCTCCTCTGAAAGGTGCTTTGCTGCAGACTTTGCATCTTTTATTCCCTTAATCGAGTCAACGGCCTCTTGGTTCGACATGACCTATAAGATTTTGAATAATCAGCGACCATACCAGTGAGTTGTTGAGAGTAGATAATGATAGAACTAAACCTTCCAAAGTCCATCACTTGCTAAGATAAGAAAGTCTGCATCATCGTCAATTATCTCCACCGTAACATATGGTTCTGAACTCAAATGCATCTTTAAACTCTTATCACCAAATGCCCTTGCCACAGCCAGTTGACCATCAACTCGAGGAACGTCCCCTGAATTGGTTCAATACAAACAAAATTCAAGCATATGCAACAACGTCAGAATATATTTGCATAAATGTAATTGAATTAGATACCAGGAAAGTTTGAAACGAATCCGCCTCTGTTCTCGATTTGATCCTTCTCCAAGTTCGGCTCGTGATCAACTGAGAGCTGCTTCGCAACACCATCTTTGCAAATGACAGCTCGAGAGTCTCCAACATTAGCAACAACCAACTTGTGGCAATTGATTAATATCGCAGTCACAGCAGTCGAACCACCTTTCCCCAAATCAGATGCCTTGTCCAGAATCGTCGTATCCGTTATATAATAAGCTTTCTTTATCGCTACCTCGGGCTCTTGCCAGAAATTCGGCTTCCCCATAAAAACAAAGAATAACATAAGTTCATATTCTCATGTTAAAACCAGCCTCCGGGCAGTTTAGAGAAACTCCATTACCTCTTTCAAGATGTTCTCAAACAAATGGGAGCACAAGTAGTCGGGAATCTCGTGGCTAAGATGGCCATCGAAGATAGCAAACAGGCCAAGCTCATTGTCATCAACTTCCTTGAATTTGGCAACCACATAATCCTCCATCTCGTGAAAAGCTTTCCCCTTCACCAAGTGAAAACCATGTGTGATCTGCTTCGAAATCTTGCTCTTGCCTTTCCCTGAATCTGCAGAAGCAGACGCACCAAGCCCAACTTTCTCCTGCACCAACGATAATAACAGAGACGGCATTTCTTACTAGAAAAGACAAAACCGACACTTTTTTTTTTCTTTTCTGTTAACACCTAAATCGACAAAAATCAATTCGAGTTATATCAGATTCCAACAAGCTTATCTGGATCTAACGGACTGCTTCAGATGGATTTTGCGCTACATTCTACCAAATCCAGTTTCGACCCGATCCGCGAAGAATATTTTAGATAAAAATTTACTCAAATTTATAGTCTAATATCGAATCGCAAGCGATAGTTAAAGTAACATGGAAAGAACAAAGAACGATACCTTGACGGATTCCTTCATCTTGTGGAGAATTTCCTTACCGGTCATGGCTCGAAGATGAAAACACGATTATATATGAATCTATTTTAATAATAAAGAACAGACGAAAATGCATACGAAATTATCTTGTATCGCGAGCCTGAGAAAGAGAGGAGAGAGAGAGAGGTGGGGATGATGACACGAACACCATTGTTAAATGTCAGCTTCCACCGCCGCTTTGTTTGCGGCTATGACTGACGTCTTCGCGCCACCTATGACTTTTCCTTCTTTTTTTAATTTACCTGTGATTAATAATAAACGGCCATAAATGTTTTTAAATGGGCCGATGAAAGCCCAAAACTACGCTGGGCTCACTACCGAAAATCATATCATCAAATTAAATAAAGCGTTAAGCAAAATCCAATTAAATAACATAACCACTACGTAATATAAAGACATAAAATATGATTAGCACTGAGATTAATGATGATAGGTGTTCCTTAGGGCATGGGTCCTAATCCTATGGTGTATCTTAAAGAGTAAAGAGACAATAAAAAAATGGCCAATGGGAGACAAAAGCCATAGTGCGAGCTCTTTGTCTTTTAATTTTGTGTATATCTGTTTTTAATTTCATGTTGTCTTAAAATCCTGTTGGGTATTATTAATCCTTGCAATTTTAAAATGTTTATCTTGTTAGATTACCAACAGGGAATCTTTTCTTCTTGTGTTAATTGTCTGATAATAAGCTCATTTTATAAGGTTGCATAAAGCCATTGTTGCTTTTGCTTTAAACCAAAGCGTATCTTATGGAGACTTGTGTCCCCTGCGTAAAATATGTGAGCTACATATAGCAGAGAAATTTATCGATTAAAAATAATTATATGACATAAAATTAATCTATCTGCAAGGCAAGTAGATAACTTTATTTAATTACAATATTTGTCGTTATTTTTTTTGTCGGTAATTATCGTGATTAATGCTTTAAATATAGCAACCAGGATTTAATTTATCCGTAATCCGGTCGACAGGCCTAGAGAAGATCATTACAAACACTATCGCTTGACTTTGCCACTTGTATTCAAACGCTGAGCTGGCAATTTTGTTGGCTCCCTCATATGATTCTCACTACTTCCGTGTCTATTTGGCCACGTGTCATCCCCTCTATTTAAACAAGTATACGATACGACCACATAAATCAAATACACACCAAAATGGAGAATCACGGGAAAACCATAAACTCCGAGGAGCGGCCGCCGGAGTTCGAGTTCGGATCGTTGACTCCATCTTCTCCGTCACAAGACTCGTTCACGGAAAATTCTCCCGCCGATCATCTCTTCTTCAACGGCCGTCTCTTGCCACACGTTTTCCCAGCGTCAAGCAATAATAATACGAAGTTGTCAATCTCACGTACGACCAGTGAATACACCTCCCGAAGCAATAGTACGAACAGCCGGAGTAGTTTTGGTAGCAATAGCAGCTCAACTTCTTACTCTCCGAGAACCAGCAGTTTCAACAGTAACAACAGTCCCATTAATCGCACGCCGTTGGATTTGAAACCTCCGACTAGCAGATGTGGCGAAAACGTAAGTAAGACGAGGACTAAAGCGACGGAGATGGTGACAGCGTCTCTATACAGGTCGTATTCATCACAGCGGTGGCAGTATATAACTCCGGCGCCGGTGAAAAGGAACGGAGGGATAATGGTCGGTGGCCGGAAGAAGAAGACGGCGAGGATGAGGAAGAAGTCTGAGGAGACAAGAGGGAGTAGGGTGATGAAGTGGTGGAGAAGAATTTTAATGGCGGCGATTATTGCTTGTAGAGAGTGTCATGCATTGGAGGGAGCCTGAGAGAGACCTGTGAAATTATGACGTGGTTATCGAAAACAAAGTCATTGATTGTTCAGAATGGGAACCTACATATTGGGCTTGTGTGTTTATGACACTTGTGTATCTAAATATTTTGGTTTGATTAAAAGTAACACTTCTAAACAAACGTCTATCTATTTTGTAGGTCTTTTTCACACCAATGTATTTATGAATTTATAATAACGACATATTTATATGAATTCGTGTGTAAATTATAAATTACACTTGTGATCGTTGCTTAGGGAAAATTTAGTTCTAAGATATTTTCCAACAACCAAAAAAATTCTTTCGTGATTTAAAATCATATATTATTTTAGAAAATGAAATTGTTATACATTTATTTTATTTAAAAAACAAACACATGCTTATGCAGGGCAAAATAAACTTAAAAGGTCTTTCAAGAAAAGAAAAAAAAAAGTAATAAATAAAAGAGTAGATTAAAAGAGACGAAAAAACGATCGAAACCAGAAGCAAAACACACATAAAAGAAGCAAACGACTTGGTTCTTACGAGACTCATACACGAATATTATCACTCCAAGAAACTCATGTTTCGGTGGTGACTATCAAGGCTCAAGAACTCACTTGGATTCGCTTGACTCTCAGAGTTGCTCTGTTCCTGGCTCTGGTTGTGGTGGTTCTGATGCTCTGGTTTGTCACCTAAACCCTCTGAATCAAACAGAAGCTTAGCGTTGACATTGTTAGTCAACGCATTGAAGAAAGATAGCCCGGTGGGCCATTTCACGTCGGCGTCTTGTTCTTTGTTTGAATGTGGCATAACCGGGAAAGGCATGTGAGGCTGGTAGGTAGGCAAAGAGGATTGAGCCATCATCGGTCGTTGGCTCGTACCACTCCAGTTGTAGAGAGGAAGAGAAGGTTGCAATGGTTGAGTTTGTGGAGGAAGTATAGGGTGGTTCGAGCCCATGAGGGATGTGTTTGAAGACGAAGTGGTTCGGTTTGAAGAGAAAAGCTGAGAGAGGTAAAAGCCGGATTGGTAGCCAAGTGATTCAAACGTGTGCCTCATCCGAAGTACAAAGTGCAGATCTTCAGGTATCTGAGTAAAACCGGTCAGTTTAGAGAACATAACCGATAGATCTCAAGTAAGAACTTTAATTTACTGTGAAATACTTACAATCTTGCAAGAGCCGAGTTGTAAAAGTCCATGTCCAGCTTGAATAACAGCTATCGTCTGTATGTGCAAGTAAAAACATCAAAAAGGTGACTTGAGAAACAAGAAACTAAGAAAACTCAAGAACATTTCTATATGGTTAGTGTTCTTTAATTTTACCTGAATCCCAGATTCGAACTGATCATTCCACTCTGAAGGAATCTGCATTTTTTTAAGAGATAGATAGATCTCGGTCGGGTTACAAATTTGCAGATCCAAGTCGTAATTATACTTATACATAAATGCTATTAAAAAAAAAACTTACAGCATCGAAGGAGCTTTGCCAGTAACTAGAGGCATTAGATTCAGATTCAGTTTGTTCCTTGAAAACCCATTTATGGCATTTATCAGAAGCAACCTTCCCCATTAACCTGTTAGCCAAAAATATGTTGCAAAATCCCAAAAAAAAAAAGGAAGATACTCTACAGAGTTTCTATTTTTGGTAAATTTGCAGTGATAAGTTCAAGAGTTATGTATATATTCATACAGCCAAAAATGATAATTAAAAGTAAATAAGGACCTACCAAGTACCCACCCTTCGCCATAATTATATAACTGAATTGACATTTTGCTGAAAGCTTTACGAACAGGATCTTCTCCTTCCATTTCTCCATAGCAATCTCCGGCTCCTCCTCTTCCTCTGCAGTATCCATCTTCCCACATCAACATCCTGCAGCCACACACATCAATATATATATATATATATATATATATATATATGTATATAAATATATATACTGATCATATGAATCGTTAAATTTCGTATTAACAAAAAATTATGGTTATTAGAGAAGATCGGTTTCCTATATAGCCTACAGTTGATGTCTTTGTCAGCAGATCATAACTCTTTTTTAATTAAACAGATCATAGCTAAAAAGCAAAGTTAAAAAAAAAAAACGAACCTAATACCGAAAAAAAAAAAACTTAAAAGAAAGGTAGATACAGTCGCATATCTACGTTATCATCTCTTTCATGCAGCAATTTTTCTAGTTGTTTTGGATATTTTTTACTCAAGCCTAGAGTAATAATAGTCTATCTACTTTCAAAAAAAAAAAAAAAAAAATAGTCTATCTAGTTTCTTGTTTCTTGTCGGAAAATAGGTTTCCGGGCAGAGTCTCAGGCGACAAAATACGATAGACCACAAGAGGAAAATGTTGACTTTTTTAATCATGGTTCAAGAAGACTAAACTATAGTAAGCAAAGTATTGACCATTGACTAATGTAAGTAAATTGTAAAAAAAAGTGCAACTTACAAGCTTCCATTGTCGTCGCCGACCTTGCAGCCGTTGCCACCGCCTCGAACTCTCCTGAAGAGCAAAAACGATATCGTTTAGAGAGAGGGAGAGAGAGATAGAGAAGGAGAGAGACAGAGACGTACGGACGAGGACGGATGGACCAGAATACAGAGTAAGTCCAGTCGGTGTTGAGACAAACGGTTCTTAGGGCCTCGTGGAGAGCCACCATCCCCAAAGCTTCTTTGCTCCTTTGTTGCTGCTGCTGATGGTTTTGATGATGATGATGTTCCGAGCCCACCATCTATATAAAATATGTCGATGTGTATTATATGTATGTGTTATGTTTCTCCTCGATCTCGCTTTGGCCTTTTTGTTCTTCTTTCCTGCTTTGCTTAAGCTTCAGGCCATGGACTCTTTTATGTTCTAATCTATTTTTTTCCTTCAAAATGTTCTTTTTTAATTTAGGCTTAATTGTCTGATTGCCAAACCAACATTTACTGTTTGTCGACATAATAATGTGATATTTTAGTTCTGATTACTTTGTTGGTAAAATCTTACAATCTTTATGGCATTAGGATACGAATTTCTTGGGGTTTGGTATAGCTAACAATAAATAATATATAATTATCAGATAACCAATTGAACACAAGGCTAAAGATTTTATGCATGAAAAAGTTTTTATCTCTCAGGGCAAGAAAGTCAAAGATACGTGAAAATCTTCGTGATAAAATCATTTTAATTCGCTTTATATTTCTTTAAATGGAATCCAATTAACAACCGCTGATTAATATAATTAATATTGCTTTGCTGAAAGAGAAATAATCATATGGTTTGGACTTTGGAGTGGATAAAACTGTTGTTGTTATGATTAAAGGTGCAATCAGACTATAATTAATCACTCGACATATTTCCTCACTAAAAATATCATATTTCTTTTCTATAGGTGACGATTAAAACCATTCAATGTAAATTATTTTCAAGAAAACTGAAGAAAAAAGGCTTTTTATTTTGTTGTCGTCAAACTTGGGATTTGGTTTTGGACCAAGATTCATATTACTTGTGTATGACGCGCACGCAGATTAAGGGGGCACGACAAAGAGAATATATAGGAAGAAGAGATTTAGGAGTCACGTGCGCACGTGCCGTGTGTAAGACTCGAGTGGCTTTGTCATCAACAATGACCCAGCGTCAGGTTTTGACATCAAGCGCGTGTAAAATACGCAAAGAGACACAAAGACAAAAGAGCAAGAAGAAACCAAAGCGCGTGAAGAATACATCAGAGTGTGGCGCGTGAGAAGTGTGAGTGGTTAAAACTAAAAAAAATAGGAAACTCGTAACAGAGAGTTGGTCTGGTTGCATCAGTCTGAAATTCTGACGGGTCTTTGCTCCGCATTGACCGGCTCTGTTCTTTACTCACGAATTTTTTCTTTTGGGACCCACCCGTTTGCTAATTTTGAATTTAGGGGTAATTTTATTGAATTTGTCAAATAATATAGCGAGAAATTAATGAGCGGTGATTAAAATAGAAAAAAAAAAGATTTTTTGTTTTCTTTAACATATTTATTTTGTTGGGTTGTCACTAAAATGCTAGGTTTTAAAAATATGAATGTAAAGGATGTTATAATGATAGTAACTGGTTATTGATGCAAATGATTTAAAGGAATATGTTAGGCCAGGACTATATGCTGGTTTCTACTCCGTATGTTACTTTTTCCACAAAATTCTTGATTACAAATATTGGTTTTGATTGGTAATATAGTATCTTCATTGCGAAATATATATTATATTTAATTATTCACTAAAATAATAAAAAATAATGATGTAAAAAAATATTATTATATTTTTTTATCATATTGTTTTATGGGTTTTATCGTTCCTATATAATTGTATTGTTATCTCATATTACTAAATAATCGATTTATAAAAAAGTATAATGGGCTGATTCTAAATTATTCTCATTGACGTGGGCCGTTAAACGAGTTTTAAATTTTCGGGATTTTAGTGCTTTTAACTTGGGCCGGGTAGCTCTTATTAACTGGATCGTGAGTTGGGTCGGTTCTGGGTGAATGGTTTCCATTATTTTTTTTCAAAACAATTCGGAAGGAAAAACAAAACGAATAATATTGAAAAATCAAATCGAGCAAACTTCATCTGCCAACAGTTTCTCTTGATCTCTTGGTGCTCGAGAAAGAGCTTTCTCGGAAATGCTACAGAAAACGAAAGGGAAGAAGAACAAAGAGATCTGTAGTATTCGTCCGTCGTCTTTGTCGGATTATCAGGTAACTTGGATCGATCATGAGCTTTAGAGAATTTGGTACTGTAATCGAGAAAAAAATTTCGTTATCTGATTGATCGAACGGGAGAAAAGATCAGTGATGATGTCTCAATTTGCGTATATTGATGCTATCCACTATCCTAGAGTGACGAATACCTCGGCTAGTTGCAAATTTTTTTTTGGTCAGCTGTCACTTCCTCGAATCCACCTAACGGCCGGATTTTTGCGGTTTCTGTAGGTCACCGATATATAACAATTTTTCTTTCTCTTTTTGTTTGCTTTGAGTAAAAGGGATTTCCGCATTGCGATTATAATCAGATTCTTAGTCTGCGTTTTTCTTACTTCGGCTACTTTTTGGGGAGGGTTTAGCTCTAGGGATGGAGAGTGACTGGTGAAAAGTGTTATAGTCCGTTCTGATTCTGCTGTGATCGGCCATTTATTTTCTCAATATAGTGTTTGCAGTGAGGGAGCTCCTTGTATGTGGAGATGGAAGATGTTGAGGGTTTACAAGAGGCAGCTGGAGCCAGATTTAGCCAGATTGAGTTAATCGGCAGAGGATCGTTTGGTGATGTCTATAAAGCGTAAGTATCTATTACACTTTGAATTTTAGATCTTTCCATGACCCTCGTGTATTTATGATTGGAATGATGGTATTATGTGTATTTACTTCCACAGAACATTAAGTATAAGAGGTCTATCTGACTTTTTTTAGATAACTGATGTTTGCAAATTATCTTTAGTGCTGTCCCTGCATAGATTTATCGAGAGCTGATATTTTTCACCGTAATATTTCGTGCTGATCTTTCATGCTTGAAAGAACTAAGAGTTGGGTATCTATATTGACATCATTCGCAAAAAACTGGATTTTTTGGGGAAATGATTACCCCTTTCTCATCATGATTGAGAAGAAACTGATTGGCTCTTATTTTTAGTTTATGCAGTAAAGACTGTCTAATAACTATTAAGGGTATCTTATTTGTTTGCTGAGCTGGTGCTGCTCCTTATCAGGTTTGATAAGGACCTCAATAAAGAAGTTGCCATTAAAGTTATCGACCTGGAAGAATCGTGAGTACAGTTTCTATTTTACTTCTTTCTCTTCGTATTATCTATGCAGTTCTCCTCTTAAGCTCTTGGGTAATATTCTGTTCTCTGTCTAATAATTTGAGTAATTACCTTTTATAATTCTGTGACACGATTCTCAAAGGCTAAATGACAGTAATCTTTCTTTGGCTTTCACTAGACTAACAACAGTTGTTAGCTGCAGTATGTTTGTCTGAGAATACTATCATGCTCAGTGATCTTTCCTTACTAACCTTTTTACTTGATATCTGGCAGAGAAGATGAGATCGAAGATATCCAGAAGGTATCTCTTGATTGACGTCAATTTCTGTGGTTAAATTTCGTGTATAAAGACCGTCGTGTTCATTTTCTGTTGTTGACCCCAGGAAATTTCAGTATTGTCACAATGTCGTTGCCCATATATTACCGAATACTATGGTTCTTACCTTCACCAGACCAAGCTGTGGATCATCATGGAATATATGGCCGGTGGTTCTGTTGCTGATCTTGTATGTCAACTCACTTCTTTGTAAATTGTAGTCAGAAATCTAGGAATTGGGAAATGTAATTGTTTGCGGTGATGCACGCACTGTGAAGATCTTTTCCTGTACTTATATTCTCTTCAATGCAACTTATAATCCTCAAAAGCAATATATCTTGTGCAGCTTCAGTCTGGTCAACCGTTGGATGAAATATCAATCGCTTGTATCACACGCGATCTGCTTCACGCTGTTGAATATCTGCATACTGAGGGAAAGATCCACAGAGACATCAAAGGTTTTGTCTGCGTTAATATTATTATTGTGTCTTATGCGATCAAAATGTATTTTTAACTGCTTGGTTCATGAAAATCGCTTTCTTCCTGTTTTTGCAGCTGCTAATATTTTATTGACTGAGAATGGTGATGTTAAGGTGTTTTTTTTTGAATTTTACTTTTATTATGACAGTAAAATCTTCAATATCTTTTATATCTTAAATTAGCTGCACGAGCTCGGTTGTCAACTTGTTTTTCACTCCGTATCAGGTGGCGGACTTCGGTGTGTCTGCACAACTAACACGGACAATATCAAGAAGGAAGGTGCTTACTCTATTATGCCAATGATCACTGTTGATTTTATTTCTTGTTATTTGCTCATAATGTATTTAGAAGGCTGGTGACTAGTTTCTGGTTTCCTTGTTTAGATTTTGCTGCTTGCATTGTGCGGTCTATTGATTTTTACTGAGTTAACTCTTCCAGGGACTAAGATTCACTTGAATAGTTCAACTCACTAATTCATTATTATTATTCAGTCTGTCTGCAACTTAAGTTCCAATTTCTTATGTACGGGCTCATATTGTAAAATCCTATGCATGTTTCAATTCTGCGAAAATTTATAATTGTCGAAGAAAATGTTCTGAAAATGACTAAATGCTTCTCTTATTAATTTGGACAACATCTCATCTTTAATTCTCGGTGATGATTTAGAGTTTTCTTTCTATCATCTGGGTTGCGTGCGCTGACATGTTAAAGAATGACAGACTTTTGTAGGAACACCATTTTGGATGGCACCAGAAGTGATTCAAAACTCAGAAGGATATAATGAGAAGGTATCTCGCCTATATGCTGAGCTTCAGTTTCCTAGCTTGGCATGTCTTATGTGTCTGTAGATGCTATACTTGTTTCCTAGCATATCTAATATTTGCTGCATTCTGTTTCTGTTGCTGGGATTGTCGTCACTTTAGGCAGATATTTGGTCGCTCGGAATAACAGTTATTGAGATGGCAAAAGGAGAACCTCCCCTAGCTGACCTTCATCCTATGAGAGTGCTTTTTATCATTCCTCGGGAAAATCCTCCTCAGGTTTCACATTTTGTTCAGTTTAAATACAAGAAAGTTATTCAGCATGGTTGGAGTGCTTTGCCTCAGAGGAAACCTATGACTGCCATTTCTTGATTGTGAACTCGCATATAATGTTTAGCATTCTTTCTTTTCTATGCAGTTGGATGAGCATTTTTCCCGTCCGGTGAAGGAGTTTGTTTCATTATGCTTGAAAAAGGTCCCTGCTGAGGTACTTGCAATGCAATCCTTGTAGTCTTTTCTTTTTTATTGGCAGCAGTGGCATTTCAAGATCTCTTATACAAGTCTTATACTTTCAGAGACCAAGTGCCAAAGAACTTATTAAACACAGATTTATTAAGAATGCTAGGAAAAGTCCGAAACTTCTTGAGAGGATAAGGTTTGATGCTTTTTCTCTTCAACAGCTCCGGCTTGTGGTCCAATTTTATGACTTTCCTTGTTGATTGTATGTCAAAAGTAACGGTTAGATGGTTTTCCCGTATGTTTGTTTTGATCTTTTATATGCCAAAAGAAAATCCAGAATAAGCACGATTGTTATTCTGTCATTTTTTTCCTCTTTAAAGAGAGCGGCCAAAGTACCAAGTAAAAGAGGATGAAGAGACTCCTAGGAATGGTCCCAAAGCTCCAGTTGATTCATCCGGTACTGTTAGGGTGGCTAGAGATGACAGAAGCCAAGGAACTCCTGGATCTAGGTTGGAGAATGTTCTGCGCATGGGGTTTCTTCTGTTCTTGTTTAATAAAATCTCTATTAACTTGTAGCTACAGTTTTCAGGGGAAAACGGTCAAAAATGCTGGGTGGGACTTTAGCATTGGGGGGTCTCAGAGTATTGGAACAGGTCGAGGTTTAAAACCTCCTCAAGCAAGGGAGAGGCGCCAAGAAATTCCTTCTAATAAGACTTCTCAAAGAACAACAAGAGCTAGTGGTAGTCAATTGTCACCCACTTCTGGTAGTACAGTTCCCGAAGCTTCTGAAGGAGGTTTTGTTAAAAGACATTCTTATCAGAATGACCATGAAGATGTCTTCCACGAAGAGGTGAGTTCCTTTGCGTCTTGTGTGCCAGATGCAGTCTGTCTCCTTTCACACCATTTCTTTGCTGTTACCATTGCACCTGGAAATAATCTTCTAAAGCATATCAGGATATGTATGCTTCATGTTACTTGGGTAACCATTTCTAGCATGGGGAACTTAGTTATGTTTCACATGGAGGATTACCATAGCGTAACCCTTTAAATATTTTTTTACCCTAACTTATTAATTATTCTTACCGATACAATGACAACAAGGTAAATATGTTTATTCTTTGTCCTTCTAAATTCAGGAAGATTCATCGCTCAGTGGATCAGGAACTGTTGTCATAAGAACCCCAAGAAGTTCTCAATCATCTTCAATATTCCGTGAACAAAGCTCTGCGGTATAAAATCTCTGGGACTTTTTGTTACATCTTCTTCAGAAACTCTGTTTTTTTCCAACAGCTCGTATGAATGATTACAGTTCTGCTTTGTAGTCTAGCGGCAGGTATGCATCTTTTGATGATGTTTCAACAAGTGGAACTGTTGTTGTCCGTGGACAGCACGATGACTCTGGATCACCTCGAACCCCAAAATCTAGACTAGGGATTCAAGAGAGAACTTCGAGTGCCTCAGAAGATAGCATCGCAAATCTGGCCGAGGTTGTGGAACCCCTTTAATCTCTTTTCTCTATGGATTGTGTCTCTGAATTGTACTAGCTAACGCCTTTGTTACATGACGTTGCATGTACCTTTACGTTGCTTTAGATATCTTCTGGTCATCTTGATTTATCATTGGTTTCTTACAATTAACTTCAACTCTTCTTTCAGGCAAAGGCAGCACTTGACGCAGGTTTTAGGAGGGGAAATGCTAGAGAAAGACTTGGAATGGGGAAGAACAATAATGATGAGAAGGTTAACCGAAGAAGGGAACAGATGACAGAAGATTCTGACTATTCAAGGTGCATCTAGATCCTAGCTTATGCTGGTCACAGGCATTTTGTGTGGTTATTCCTAACATGAAGCTATAACCTATGCAGAAATTCCGGCAATAAGTCTGGTAAGCAAAAAGCAGTTCCAAGATCACGACAAGCAAGTGATGAGGAAGATGACTCCATATGGGATTCATTGCCTGCATCATTGTCAGTCTTGCTCATACCGTCCCTAAAAGAGGTATGCATCTTTCTACGACTAATTTCTGAGTTATGAGTGTTTTGAATGTTTTAAACAATGAATACCGAAAGATCATGTATTCTGGTTGATGGTGTAGGCTCTTGGTGAAGATTTGGAAGGGTCTATTGGACGGACAGTGTCTAGATCCCTCGTGACAATGGAATGTGAAAAGCCTGGTTCTTGTGAAGCTTTTATTGCCAAGCTGATCGAACTTTTGGGAAGGTACATGACACTTTAAAGAACACAGACACAGACACAAACACATGTTTGGTCATCTTTTGTGGATAACTACTTGATCTGACAAATATTGTATTCATAACAGTTCAAAAGAAGCTTCGGTGAAAGAAGTGCAGGACATGGCGGTCCGTGTTTTTGGCAAGACAACACCCGCTGATGCAGAGAACAAAAGAAAACAACCTAACGAGGAGTTTAGTTCCAACACAAATGTTAGCCCACTCGCCAGATTCTTACTATCAAGGTTTGTCTATGGCTAAATAATGATGATACATGAAACAATTTTTCTTGAATTTGGAACCTGAAATTTCTGAAAACTTCAATGTCATGATTGAAGATTTGTTTTTGAAGCTTTCTCAAAATGGGTTTCTTTGTGCTCTGCAGATGGCTAAGCCAATCATCGCGTGATCTTTAATCTCTCACCCTGAGATACAACTACAGAGATAGAATCATTGGTTTGTGCGCTTTTTTTTTTTTTTTTTAATTTATTTCATTGGTGCATTGATTTTTGGTATTTATGTGCATAATCTGTTTTTAAAAATGTATTATAAATCCGATTTATTTTATTTTTAGTTTTTCTACCTTTGTTTCTTGGGTTCTTTTTTTTATATATTTTATTCGTATGTTCTCGCAATTTTCCTTCCCCGCGCGAGTATTCAAGAGGAAGCACATTATTCAGAGTTGTGTATCAAGGGTTTGGCTTGTTATTGTTACAAAAAGTCAAATAACAAGTTCATTTTATTATTTATTTTTATGAATATTTTCTTGTTAAGTGGTTTGATTATCCTTTCTTACCAAAAAAATAAAATAAAATAAAATAGTTTGTTCAATAGAAAACTGTACATATATTGATAGTTATCATATTATACACTCTTATTTAGACCCAAAATTATTTTGCTAAGTTCCTCTCAAGAGATTAAAAAAAAAAACCAAAAGTCTTTTAGAAGATCCGAAGTCTCAATCACGCAACTTCCTTAACGCTCCGTGCAACAACATAGCTACAAACATACACGAAACAATTTTCAATTCTCAAGCATATAGAAACGCATACAAATAAATATACACACACATACATAAGGGGAACATAGAGATTAAAACTTTTACCTAAGTAAGCTGCAAGAAGAGACAAGAAAAACGCAATAACAACTTCCGTACGCATCAGAAGAATCACCATTCCTACAAAACAAACATGATTCCAATACCGATGATCAATACATATAACTAACACTTGTCTAGTGTCCACAAGAGAAACAATAAAACTTTCTTTATCAACCTAATTTGGAGATGAAGAAGAGCAAACGACGAATGAAGGGGTAAGCTTGATCAAGTTCTTTTCTAATAATCAAATTGTCGAGGTAATCCGTGACCGGAAAACTCGCTAATAGCGTCATAAACGGTATCGGTTGCTTATACAGAGAGATTAAGACTAAGATGACGAAGACAGAAATGTAGTTTCCGATGAAGTGACTGACGTTTTCTTGAACTCTTGCCGTCGCTTCCGATGGTGACGCCGGGAAGGAGTAGAGTTCCGTTCGGCCGCGGGAAACGCTAAATGGAGGCGTTTTGTCTTTGTTAAGGTCATTCGTTGTTAACTTACCAAAAGGGTTGATCTTCAGGAGGGACAAGAGAATCCTCGTCCGTGAACCTACGGAGGAGGATGATGACGTGGCGGCTGTGGAGACCGGTTGTTTCTCTATGCTTTGCATTATGTATTCTCTCGCAAGGGAGTTGAATTTTGTAGTGATAATTTTCTTTTTTCTTATTCCTTCTTGTTTGGTTATGTTTTGTTTCTTTGGTTGGCAATATCTTGTCTTCACATATAGCAAGGAGCTAGGTACTATTGGTTTATGTTTTAGCACCTACAGATTGTCTTCTAACTTTTTTGCAGTAATATACTCATTGATGGAATACCATGCTAGTTTTCTTTTAATTATATATTATTAATATAGTGCATGGAGGGTGAATGTTAACGTACTAACGTGCCATTCAAATTAATTAGAATGTTAATATCTACAGATTGCCTAGATCATACAGTGGGCCTTTATTTAAGCCCGTTAATTAAGTTAACATTTACCAAAACAACCGATCTAAATCTCATCTGTAGCATGTGTAAAGAACATGTTAACTTAATTAATAAAAGCGTCAAGTCATGACTCATGACTATCTGAATTTGGGGTTTTTTCTTCATCAAATATTAAACGAGGATGTCATTTTTTCGTATATATGAAGAAATTGCATTTGCTCTTGTAGCTTGTCTGGTATGCGAAGGCATTTACGTGCTCATGCTCGAGCAAGGCATTGAAACAGAGGAAACAAAAAGAAAGAATTGTGGGTAAAAGTATAATAAGGAAATCAAAGGGGGTGTGAAATGAGAAATGTGAGCAGTGTGAAGGGGGGCCACACCAAGTTCAAAAGGCTAATTACTTAATTTTGATTCTATAACTAACTAAAAAGGAGTTGACGGCGTCATTTGTAGATGTCAAAACGGACATGTGAAGCCCAACAAGGTCTCCTCGAAAAGACGACAGTTCAGCTGACCTGACACATCACCTAACACTCATATGCCGCGGCTAACGGCGCTTTAACGGTAACGGCAACCTTTCTCTATAAAATAATACTCCTATTAAATAAATAAATCATTTAACTTTCGTTTTCTCTGACCAAAGAAAAAGATTTTTTTTTTTTTTTTTTTTTTTTTTGAAAAACTTCGCTTTCTTGTGTTAATGAGTGAATTGCAAATCAGGGTGAAAATGCGTTTTTTAGAAAACTAAAAATATGTCATAATAGATAGTAGCTTTCGGAATTTTTTTTTTTTTTTTTTTTTT
>OVAY01000134.1:35447-91833 GCA_900406395.1 Kernera saxatilis
ATTTTTTTTTTTTTTTTTTTTGTCAGTGGCTTTCGGAATTATACAGACGATGATTACGAGTTTTCTTTTTGTTGCCTATTTTTTTCTAAACGAGAAAAAAATAAATAAGGGACACGAATGTATGTGTATATATAAATACGTAAATGGAAGAAGTGGTTGTTTGGTTGCAGAGTTCCAATAAGATGTTTTGTACTAAGCAGAGCTCCAACACGTGGCTCACGCGCCGCGCCACATAACCCTTGGACCCAATTGGGACCCCCACTTCACGCGCGCACACACGTGGGAATGATATCAGCGTCACCCAGCCGACGCAACCATCTTCTATAGTGACTGTCTGTCACGTTACGACATTTCACAGCGCCACCTGTCCCCATTATTGGTAACATGTGTCCAGGTGAAGCCACTTTCGTGGCAGCTTCGCATTGGTTTATAGGTTTTATGTGAATTTACTCCCTTGATATTCCCATTCTTATTCCCGCGAACCCCTACCTTTTTCACGAGTGAAATTTTGTGGTGCGAAATCTATGAAACTCTCGAATAGGAAGATTCACAAGTGTTAGTGATTATTTATAGTTACAGAAAATTCGACGTAACCTTGATCTGATAAAGAAAACAAAAAAAAAATCTAACTGAATTTGTTTATGTGTTGTACTATAGTATTAACATCATTAATCGTAAATTGGTTAGAAATCTAAAAAAGAAAAGAAAGCAAAGAAAAATATCTTCTGCAGTTAATGAAATGCCGGTGATTGATGTTACTTTCGAAACTAATTTGGAAACTGTAATTAATTTCCTGGGAGGTTTTAATGCGGTGTTCCATAAGTGGTTGGGTTAATGTTTCAAATTAATAAATAAAGTGGGCTTAGTCGTGAAAGATCAAAAGAAAAGGGGGTGAATAAGCAAATAAAGATAGTATATGTGGTGCAAATGGCCGACTTCGCATCGGGTGAGAAGAAAAGGGAGGGAAAAAATCTGGTTGGTTGGGATTGAGATTCTGGATGACCTTAATATGAACCATGTGGGTCCTACCAAGAAAATAGCGGCCGCCGCAGCTAATCTTGTTTCACACGTGTCTTTCAAAATTTAAAATGAATTTAGTCCCACTCTAATAATATTAAGGCCGAGGGAATTAACATAAAAATATTAGGGATTTCAATTATGATGTGATCATCCTAATAGCCGTATATCTGCAACTAAATGGTGTGCATATTTCTCGGCATTTTCCTTTTATTTTTCTTTTTATTCAAGCATATAATTTTTGTTTGAAAATTAAAAATTAATATGGAAAAATCGAGGGGGTGGGGTTGTGGGGGGAACAAGATGATGAGATGAGGGGCCAAAATGGAAATACCTCAATTTACGGAGTCCTTCACGTAAACAAATGGATAGGTAATAAATAATTCAAAATAAAATAGTAAATAGTAATGGAAAGAAGACAGTGAGCATCAAACTTTATCGGACGGTGGAGATGCACGTGAAGACAACCCAGAATCCCGACATAAACCTCGTCAACACGGAATTTACATCCCATGCCCCTTTCACACGCGCCAGATGCCTCTGCCACACGCTTCTACTCTCCAATTCCGGTTTTCGCCTACGTTACCTGATTTTGAACCGGTTACATACATATATATATATATATATCAACCTCTCAAATTCAATTTCACTTTTGCTAAAAAGCTGAGAACAATATTTTTACTCAAAAGGACACTGGTTGTATGGTTAAATTAGGGCGGGGCAAAAAATCCGAACCCGAAATCTGCATCCGAAACCGACCCGAAAAAAGAGAACCGAACCGAAACCGAATCCGAAAAAATATCCGAATGGTTCTTAGACTTGTATATTCGAAAACCCGAAACCGAACCCGAACCGAACTGAGCGAATGGGTACCCGAAATATTCGAAATATAACTTATATACAAAAAAATATGATTTATATTCAGATTTGATATATCCTAATTACTCAAAGTTACAAATATAAATCTAAATATATCAATTATTTTAGACCAAAATAACTAAAATATCCAAAATAATTTATATATTTAAAAATTGTTTGTTATATTTGTCAAAATTTAACTAAATTATATTCAAATTTAGCCAAATTTTTTAGTCTTTTTCGATATTTTGGATACCCGAACCCGACCCGAACCCGGATGGAACAAATTGAACCCGAACCGAACCCGAACCGAAATTTTAAAATACTCGAATGGGTTATAAACTTCTAAAATCGAAAACCCAAAAACCCGAAAAACCCGATCCAAATTCGAATGGGTATCCAAACGTCCAGACCTAGGTTAAATACTAGTTAGTTATGGAAATAAGTTTAAATATTTGTTTGCCCGCTATTAATACTTTTGAGAGGACAATGACTTTGAAATAATAATAATAATACAAAGTAGTATTTTCATAAAAATATTAACAAAAGAAATAAATAGAGGAAATGTGGGCGCCACCGTCTCTGATTCGGTCTCTTGTGAAAAGGATCACTCGCGCTGCTTGGCCGTCGGTGCCGCCTCGCTCTTTATTTGTTTTATTTAATAAATATGAAATAATTGAGATCCATCCACGTGGACAAGAAATAGAATGTAACCGTTGGATCAACACGCGAATCACGAAGGGATAGTTCTCTCATCCTTTTTGATTGCGGAGTTGGAGACAAGAATCCAATCAAACCTATCTTCTCTGCTTCTCATTACGAAGCCGCTTTCTCTCACACCCACCTTCATACGTCGTCGTTTTTGCTTCAACCCACAATTATTACTCTTTCCTTAACATCATTGCAATTCATTTAACATCACACCATCATTTTTTTTTAATTCAACACATCGCACCATCATTAAACTCTCACAAATATAAATAGCAACTTTTTTCGGCACAATACTAAAAACAAATTCCTTTAAAATCCGTCATCTTTCAAAATACTAAAAGAAAATAAATTTTTATACTCCCTCCGTTTTGTAAAGAATATCGTTTAAGGTTCTTTTACTCATATTAAAAAAACAATCAAATTTTCTTTTATACCATTAATTAATACATTATAAAATTGTATCTCTTCTATTAATAAACTAAAAAACAAGGATAAAACTGGAAATTTGTTTAAAATTTTATATTAAAATCATAAAACAATATTTTTTAAAAAAATAAAACTTAAATGCTAAAACGACTCTTATTATAAAACGGAGGAAGTAAATTACAGGATTAGCTTAACGGTTAGGATGATATTGTGTTAGCCCGATTAAATTTGGAACCGAGTTATCAATGTTACATTTGAAAATAATAACTATGTTTATTAAATAGTGATATGTAGATGTAATAGTATCAACGATTAAAGTTGATATTATCGAAAGTTCTCAGATAAAAAAATATAATAATAGCTGTTTACGAAAAGAGATCTGTTTTTAATTGGGAAATTATAATTACTATTCTGTTATCTTTTTTCGTTTGGCATTAAAATTTTCTTTGTAAACGGAAGAATCTATCAAATTAAAAATCTAGGTTCTCTCTGTCAGAATCTATTTAAGAGTGTTAATCTTCAAGACTCTTCAAATTTCGAAGAAGGAGAAGAAAGGAGTATGTCCGTACTCCGTATGTGGACCCTACTTGGTGACGTAAGCGCGAAGAATTTTCTAACATACGCTGTAGAGAAAAACGAGGGCCCACACACGCCGGCTGCGTGTCTGCTGGAAACTTGGACCATTGTTAAAAGCCGACGATACTCAACTACCTTTTTAACAATAATAATATAATCTCACACTTTTAATTTAGTTTTCTTACACTTCAACTACAATTAATTTGCAGTTTTTATTAATAAATCTCTGCCAAAAAGAAAAATCAGTTATTTTAGGCCTTTGATTTTACGTTTGTTAACGATAGAAAAGGAAGGCCAATAAAACCAACTAGTGTCAGTGATAATTATAATTTGGATATTAGATGAACAACATATATTTCTGAAGATTACCAAATTATTAATTGAAAATTTGGAAGAACAAAAAAAAAAAAAAACACTTAAAACAGAGGAACAACGTGGTGAAACCAAGTCGCAAAAAAACACACAACAAAAGTTCAGATCTCCGGTTATGTAATAATATGTACATAACGATCCATGTCAGCTAAAATTATTTGTTTTCTCTCTCGATTTAATTTTCTTTTCTTCTAAAAACCGATAATAATAATTTTAGAGTGAGAGAGAGAAAAAAAAAACTGCGAAGAAACGAATTCTCTCAGCTCCAAAACAAAAAAAAAACGCATGCGCGCCGGTAATGAAACGACACCGCCAAAAGCTCAGGCCTGTTCCGACGGAGGAGGCAAGTTTAGATCTAGATCTAACGTCTGAGATCTCTTCTCCATCCCACCTTCGAAATCAACGACCGAGGACGAATCAGAGTCGCTCTGGGCCCCACAAACAGTCTTCGTCGCAACATGCATCACCGGCGACCTAAACGCCGACGTCACCGGAGGCTGAGCTTGACCTCCGTTTCCGATTCCCATAAGGTCCAAAAAGTAAACCGGACGTGCCATAGGGATCTGGTAGCACGCGCCGCCGAGGCTGAGCTCAAGCTGCGGCGGAACAATCCCAGCCGTCAGCGGCGCAATCGCCGTCGGAGGAGAAGCGCAGTCGAGGGTGCTGCTCTGGCTAGGACTACGCGCGAAACCGCCGCCGCCGCCGGCAGGCACCTTCTCACTGAGCTCGAGAAAACTCGGGAAATTGGTCTTAGCCTTGGCTCCACGGAAATCACGCGCCGCCGTATCGTAAGCACGCGCCGCCTCCTCTGCCGTATCGAAGGTTCCAAGCCAGACCCGGGTTTTCTTACCCGGATCTCGGATCTCGGCGGCATAACGACCCCAGGGACGCTTCCTAACGCCTCTGTAACGAATCTCCTTGGCACTATTGTGGGTCGGGTTAGGAGTATCCGGGTCGGGTTTCAAACCCATCTTGGCCATGACTAAACAATCGGAGAAAGAAAGAGAGTGGTGTGAGAATTGAAGGTGGAAGAGAAAGGGAAGGAGTTGTTTATATATATATAGATGGAGAGAGAGAGTAAAAGCGACGCTCCTTTTGGGGCGCTTTGTTGTGAACAGTCAAAGCCTGAAATGGTTTTAGCGGCTTCTCTTACAACAATAGCGGTTTTCTTGGTTTTCTTTCTAACCACCACTTATCCTCTGCCACGTGTGTCTGTTTCCTCTTTCAAAGAATTTTGTTTTCTTTATCAGCCCTTCGTTTTTTTTTTTTTTACCACCAAGCATTTTCATTTTTGTTGCTTATATTAAAAGATGTATATTTAAAAATATTTGGTAATATATATTAATTGACTATACATTTATTTAATGATAAAAATATCTTCTTTTTAATTGATGAGTCTTTAGCAGTAATAAATTTTAAATTATTTTATCTTTACATTCAAAATGCTTTTACGAAATAAGGTCAAAATTAGAAAATAGATCTTACTATGAAACATATGTTGAATTATTTACTTTGTGCTGGAAAATATTCAATGAAAAATCCTTAAATTTTTTATTTTGTTTGTAAAATATTTTATCTATGAGTAACATGTATTCTTTCCTTTTCTATAGTTTTTTTTTTTTAACAAAGAGTAACGCTTATTCTTATCTGTTTATTTTTATATTAAAATGAAAAGCTATTTTTATATCAAAATGAAAAGCTATCTGATGTAAAAAAATAAAAAAATAATATTGATACAAGGGTAATAAGTTCCACGTTAACTCTAGAAAACATTACAAGAAATCTGGACAATATATTACGCATTTAATGGAGATGCGTGTAGTTTGCTGTTTGCCCACACAATGTATTCCCATAAATGCTGATTGAATTTCTTATTTTTTTAATCAACGGAATTAAGAATGTAATCCGATGCTGAAATTTATTTAGTAGTTAATCAAATCCTGAACTCGTATTGTTTTGTGCCAATTACTCACGTGATTTAGGATACAAAAGCCTTCTTTCCTCTAAAATATAGGTAGTGAGTAACTAACTATGGTTGCATTTGAATTTGCTCGCTTAGTTATGAAATTGTTACAAATGGGTTTGTCACCACACAAAACATACAACATTGTTGGCAAAGAAATATAAAAAGTTATAATTATCTGGATTCAATTAGTTTTTTCTTTTTAAATATGGAGTTTTCATGCTGCATACAATTGAATAAATTCGTGGGTAATTCATTTACAGAATCAATAAAATTTTCCAGATGATATATCTCAATCTAGCTTTTGAAAATGAGAGGTTATCCGTTACTAATTTTAAAATTAATCTTGTGCATCTAAATTCGAAGCTATCTGAAAATAATTGGAATAACTATTTAGACACTCAGATAGGGCATTATATAATATGGGGATTAAAAGACGAGCAAATTTTTTAAAATTGGGAATAAATTTAGCAGCGGCGCCTGCAAAAGCTGAGAGAAACCATACCATTGACGCGAAAATGTGGATACGTGGCAACACCTCGAGGACGCGCGGCTCAGGAACCGCGTTTCCATGTAAGCGCGTGAATCTCACCGCAAAACACGTGCCGACGGCGATCGCGTGAAAGAGCGTTATGCGTGACTTCTTCGACTCAGCTCCAATTCAACGCTGAGTTTGACTGCTTTTTATTTCTCGTTCGTTCGTGAAAAACAAAAAAAAAAAAACAAAAAGCTATATATGTAGCCGCCCCTCCGCCAAATATTGTTATTAAAAAAAAAAAACACGGCCCCACTAACGCACTCACAAAATAAATAATTAATAAAAGTTGTAATCTTTTGTATTAAGATCTATAGTGCCACGTGGTCAACGCGACGCGTGGAGAATGATGGAGAGAGGAGACAAGGAGAGAGAATGGTGGCCGCGTCGGCTAACCGAGATTCTAACGGCGGTGGGCCCGCCGTCTGTTTTGTTTCTCTTGTTTCCTAAAAGACGGTAATTACATTGACGGCAGCAGACGTGTGATTAAGATTAGTTAGTTAATTATATAAATCTTGTTAATTGATTTTTAGTTTATTCTTTGTTTTTTTCTTTTAACGACAGCTACATATGTCTTCACGCCATGGATAAAGGATTGGGTTTTTCTCGGGCCACAGAATCTGCTGGATATAAAGATACCATTCTTTAAATATATTATCTTTCTCTCCATTAAGATGTAAGAAGATAATGGATTTCTAAGACACTGTTTGATACTATTTTAAACATGATTATAGACTAGTTGCTTCCATTTTATACTGTAATAAATATTCAAACTCGATATTAAACAATATCACTTATTACAATAATTTATTTAATTTTACTTACATTTTTTTAATGGAATCCTGATAGAAAAACTATAGAAATGAATTTTTACTGTTGTATAATTCAATTTGAAACTTATATAAGAGTATAAAATTTAAAACTATATTCTCTCTCTTTCATTATACAAGATGTTTAAGGAATTTTTATTTGTTCCATTTTATAAAATGTTTTACAATTTTTTATACAAAAATTAAATTTATTTAATTTTTATGATTATTTGTATTATACAGTATTTTTTTATTGGTTAAATTAGTTTTTAATAAATATTAAATGGTGTTTCCAATGTATAAAAAACTAAAAAACTATAATTGATATATTTTTTTAAAAATTTGGAGTTTTAGCTAAAACATCCTATATAATAGAACATAGAAAATATTATTTAATCATAAACTTACGAGATTTGAAAGCTATTCTTATATCAAATAATTTAATTGTAATAATTAAATAAAAAGTTTAATTTAAACTAAACTATAAGTCTGTAATAATTAATTACTAAATAAAAAGTCAAAAGTAATTATTAAAAATATCATAAAACTTAACTAAATCCTAAAACTAAAATTTAAATCTAAAATAGTGAACCTAAATTAAAAAAAAAATAAATTCTAAATTTTTAAAAATTATTTTTAGTTTTGTGGTATTGATACTCAAAAAAGAAAAACTAATAATGCTAGTTTTCGAATAATTTTTTAAAAAATGGTATTTTATAAAATTTTACAAAAAGTTAATTGGAACAGTTTTTTTTTGTATATGTGATGTTACGTATTGCTTCGGAAGATCATCGAGCGTTGGAGAGTTTGTCTCTGTGAAGATGGGAGGGAAAAATAAAATTGAAATCTTACTTCAGCTACAAAATGCTCAATGGGGACGCCGGATATCTTCTTCCTCGTCCTCGGTTGCTCTTCGCCGTCTCTTTCTTTCGGAGAAACCGAATCATAAGAACAACATCACTCTCTCTGGGTTACGCTTTCTGGGTGTTAATCAAGCTCCTCACTTTCTTCATTCTCGTGCAGCTCCCGACAGAAATTCCACTGGATTCAACCACGACCAAGACAAGCAATCTGCGGTTGATGTTCATAACATTCTAAAGAATCACCGTGGAAGCTCACCTGAAGAAATTGAGCAGATTCTTGATAAGTGTGGGATAGCGTTAACTGAAGGGCTGGTATTGGAAGTGGTGAATCGGAATCGATCTGATTGGAAACCAGCTTACATACTTTCCCAGTTGATCCGTGTACAATCTGTTTATCTATCTAGCTCCTTGGTGTACAACGCAATTCTCGACGTTCTTGGGAAAATGCGGCGCTTTGAAGAGTTCCACCAAGTGTTCGACGAAATGTCTAAGAGAGATGGACTTGTTGACGAAAAGACATATGAAGTTCTGCTAAACCGATACGCTGCTGCACACAAAGTAGATGAAGCCGTTGGATTAATTGAGAGGAGGAGAGAGTTTGGGATAGAGGATGATTTGGTTGCATTTCATGCGCTCTTGTTGTGGCTGTGTAGGTATAAGCACGTTGAATTTGCGGAAACCTTGTTCGTCTCTCATAGAAGAGAGTTTGGCTGCGATATAAAGACGATGAACATCATTCTCAACGGTTGGTGTGTTTTGGGAAATGTTCATGAAGCCAAGAGGATTTGGAAAGATATCATTGCTTCTAAATGCAGGCCAGATGTTGTCAGCTACGGGACAATGATAAATGCATTGACGAAGAAGGGGAAACTAGGAAAGGCCATGGAACTATACAGAGCAATGTGGGAAACCGGAAGAAACCCGGATGTCAAAATCTGCAATAACGTCATTGATGCATTGTGTTTCAAGAAGAGAATCCCAGAAGCTCTTGAAGTATTCAAGGAGATGAGTGAGAAAGGTTGCTCTCCCAATGTTGTGACTTATAACTCGCTTTTGAAGCATCTCTGCAAGATAAGGAGAACAGCGAAAGTTTGGGAGCTAGTGGAAGAGATGGAACAGAAAGGTGGTAGTTGTTCGCCTAATGATGTGACATTCGGTTACTTGCTGAAGTATTCACAGAAACCAACGGATGTTGACGCAGTTTTAGAGAGGATGGGGAAGAACAGGTGTGAAATGACAAGCGACTTGTACAATTTGATGTTTAAGTTATATATGCAATGGGAAGATGAAGAGAAAGCGAGAGAGATATGGGGTGAGATGGAGAGAAGTGGATTAGGACCAGATCAAAGAACATATACTATCAGGGTTCATGGTCTGCACACTAAGGGAAAAATTGGAGAAGCATTGGGTTATTATCAAGAAATGATGTCAAGAGGAATGGTGCCAGAGCCAAGAACTGAGATGTTACTCAACCAGGTCAAGACCAAGCCAAAAGAAGAAGACAGCAAGCTTAGACCCAATAGTACAAGAGAAGAAACTGAAATCGACTGAATTATACATGAAGAAACAGATTTGATATTGAAAGCAATTTTCACATTTTCTTCCATATGATATTACAACAAAAACGAAGTTCCATTATCCCTATCCATATTCTTACGCAGCCATGGTCACAGCTTCTGCTGCTGCTGCTACTGCTGTGTCTGGGACGTACCAACCGTGGTGGATCTCAACGGCCTTTTTCCTCCTAGCCAACCGAGACTTTCTACGCGCACCAGTGTTCTTGTGTAGCGCTCTAACCTTCACCGCTTTGTCTATTGCAGAATAAGCCTCTCCTATCAGTTTTTCCACCGATACAATCTCATCGGGTTGCGCATCTGTTTTCTTCTTGAGCCCCTCGAGTGCTTCCAAAACCTGTTTAGCATATATTGATTGGATTTTAATCTTGTTCTATGAATTGAAAGAGATGGACATGTATGTTTCTTGCAGATGTTGAGGATAATGAGATGTTCTAAACAATCAAGTCTTTCTTTAACTCTCCCAAGGTCTAAGAACAATATGAAACCGTCTCCACAGCCTCTACTTGAGTTAATTTTTCAATACATTGGTTGCAAACAATGACACTCATCCACCTAAAAGCTCACATAAAGCATATCCTATATGAATAAAACTAGTCACTCGATGACTTGGATTCCAGAGTACAGTGTTGTTCACAGGTTACTATAAGAAGTAGAAACATTCCCCTAATCTGTTTCCACCTAAAACTGCAGAGGAACAGACACAAGCTTATCCTTTACTCAAACAGACGCCAAAATTTTAAAAAGCACAAGTTTCACAGAAAGTAGACAAAACGATGGCATTACCTTCTTCATCCGAGTTCGGGCTTCAGATTTCTTCGATTTGTTGTAAACGCGCCTCTTCTCGGCTTGGCGAGCTCTCTTTGCAGCTGAATCAGCTTTCATCGTCGGAGCAGCCTCACACACAATCAATTGCCTCATTGGCTTCTGTACCCACAAACTCCCTGTACATATATAATATCCCCAAAATTTCAAAATTCAATCCTAAGCCCTAAGATGTTGACTCTATTGAAAACATACGAGCACGAATCAATGCAAAATGCAGTAAAATTCAAACAAATATCTGTCCATTACTAGGAAATTAATTCATGATTCTGACGCAGGGTTTACCGGAGGAGAAGGCGACACATTGAGAAACGCCCTGAGAGAAGCTAAGGGAGGAGCATATCGTAGCCGACGCACCGCGACGAGTGGAGAAGGAAGGAGATGAAGATGATGAAGAGAAAGAAGAAGAACTTCCGTTAAGAGAAAGGGCTTTGAACTTGGAATCGAGGCTCGCACAGGAAGAAAGACACTGCACTATCGTCGCCATGGATTTCTACACGCTTCTCTTCTCTGCTCCGCTCTCTCCCTCCGTAAGTAGAGTACAATGGCTCCATTTCGGACCTATGTTACCCATATTGAAGATATGATGTCTGGAAATGTAATTACCATTTTACCCTTGGTTGATTGACTTAACAACCAATTTAGCCGTCCATGGGCCAAATCGCAAACGATGAGAAACGGCCCAAGTAATTCTTTTTGTCTTCATTTAACGTTCAACACACTAAAACAACACACAAATCTCAAACGCCAAAACGCATTGTCCTAGCCCGTTTTGACTATTTAGAAGAAGGGACTAAAGTTACTTAACGAACAACGGAGAAAGAGATAACTTTGGTTAACGAAGAAGTTTTAACTTTTTTTTTTTGTATTGTCATTAGAATCCTTCGGCCATCATTACTTCTGGTCGTGCTTCTCTGGACTTCTTCGACATGTACGGTCCACTTCGAACAGCTTCTTGCAACTGCAACAAATTTTAAACATGTCAACAGCCAGCAAAAGTACAACATCTCATAGAAAGCTTCTAGAAACTTATATCTTAATACATGATATGTTTTAAAAGTTAAGAGATCAGAGGGAAAAAGATCCAAACCTTTTCACCGGTTTTTAGACGACGAGGGTCATCAACGAAGTTACTACACAAGAACGCTTCGTGAATTGATTTGCAGCAGTTATACCTTGCTTCCATTGCTGAGTCAAGAATTCGAGATATGAGTCAGATCAAAGAGGTTGAGGAAGAAGTCCGTCCAATGGCTGATGTGTGATGTGAGAGGAGTTTTACTTAGTTTACCTATTTTCGCAGTTTCAGTGGTTGCATCCGTCACTATGTTTATAATCTCTTCTTTGGACAAGATTTCCATCAGGCCCCATGGTCGAGCCACCAACGCAGATAATGTTCTATAACCCTGAGGATGGACATTGTAAACAACATAGTATTAGCAAAAGGCATAGAGTTTCCTTTTGGCAACGCGTGACGGTCTTCTGTGAGATGAAATTAGAAGACACGTATCTAATTTTCCGTCGAAGGAAAAAAAAGAGGTTTTGAACTTTGAATGTAATGTTGAGTGCATTATAAAATTTCCAACTAAAGGAGACACAGGGGGAGACGATATGAAAGATCAGATGCTGAGGTTAAAGTTTTTACCGCAAGACGAATTTCTGAGCTTTGTTGAAGAACTGAAAGGAATAAACCCTGCGATTTTGTGCGACGTGCTTAAATTAGCTCATACTATGGCACAAACATAAAACATATGTACTCTGCGCGCAGCTGAGAAAGAAGAGACAAAAAAAGGAAAAAAAAACTTACGGATGGGGTTAGTTTTGTGCTCTTTGCTGCAACATTGTATATCAAACATCTCAGGCTTTCTTCCGCTTTTCCATCAACTATTCTGCTGCTCTTCGGCCGTGTTTCACCTGCAATGTATGCCAGTGCGTGAAGTGCAGCCTGTCCATGCCATTTACAAAAACAGTCATATGAATTCATTAATATCTCTGCTAATGAAACAAAAATTCAACCATCGATAGTTAGAATTAGAGATCCTAAAACTGGAATAATTGAATATTCAGAAATGTCTTCCAAAGAGCATAAATCGGCAGACTTTCAACTGATGAGAAGAAAAAACACACTAACCAATTGTTTTCCATGTGCATTACGATCAAATGCAGAAGCTACAACGTGTCTTGCAGCTGGAGGTGAAGTTGAAAGGACTAGATTCGCTCCCTTCGTTGCTAAATTTTTTTTGGATAAAATATACATATAAGTCATAAAAATTTTGCAAGGTAAACAAAATATCTCGCAAGTCACTCTTATAATTCACAACTCCAAATGTATGACCTAGCCAGCTATCTCTTTTAGTAGAAGACTGTAACAAACGCATTCAAAGAACTGAGCTACTTACTTGATCCAATTTGACCAAGTGCATCAAGCGCAGCTTCCTGTGCATCTGTATCATTCATCTCCGGTGACTCCAGACTCCCATCAATAGCTGAAATTAACGCCTTCACACCTGGATTCACGACAATGGTGAAAGTGGATCTTTGCCAGCTACAGTACAGCCTAAAATTTATGTCTATTTTCGTAAAGCTATAATCTCTTTCTCATAACATAGTCACTAAAAACTCCTTGTTGCGCAAGCACATAAAAAGAAAACCAAGCAATCACATTTTTCTAACCAATAAATGCAAAAAAAACTACTAAAATCTTACAATCTTCTTCCACGATATTGTAGATATTGTCCCTCGAGAAGAGCCTGCCACTTATCATCATTGCTCTTAACTTCAGAAAGGGATCCATTGATGTACCACTACACATATTTTACAACCCCGAGAAATAAAGGGTGAGCTGAAGCAAGCTTAATAGGTATCCATATTTTTTTTTTTTTGTAAACATGGGTTAAGTTTAACAGTGCTTATACCTGATAATAGAACACAACAGCTGAATAAGTGAAGTTTTTGGCACGAACTCTGAACTGTGCTCCACTTCCATTACCTTCAGCGTTACTCATGCAAAGACATTCAACATAATTCTATCTTTTCCTTTGAAATGTTGGCAACAAAGGAGAGAGACTCAATAATAATCTAGGAAATCAGAGGCCAACCTCATAGTAGAGTTCCAGAACATTTAAGATCACAAGAGTGTCTTTTGTATCCTTCATTTCTGCCTCCAGTAAATCAAGAAGCCCTGAGTTCTTAATTTCTGAAGCAACATGTGGAGAAATCGAAAAAAGCTTTACTATCAAAGACAAAACTCGGACTCGTGCCTGAAAAAACAGTTGGAAAACTGTAAAGGGACAGCAAGAAATGGAACTTCACGGTAAAAATGATTTATAAAGCGCTGCATTACCAGCGATGAACTCCTTGCAGCAAGGTTACCAAGGTGTGTAGCATCGTTGGTTTCAGCAGGAAAAATTACCGACTGTGAAAAAAAGGTTTGAGTTTTAGGCAGCAGGAATAAATGGTGTAAAAGAATTAGCACTGAACCAAAATGAAACAGTTTGAACACAGACCATTGCATCTGGAAAGCGTGCAAGGCTCTTAATTGTCTCACTTGCAGCATGTGCCACTTCATCATCGCTACAGAATCAAAGAAATATATCAATGGTGAATTTTGAGGCAAAGCATTTATTTGGAGATGCTAAAGCCATATCTAATCCCGCAAGACTAATCCAAAAACTTCTAGAATGTAATCGTTATACACCAAAATCCTTCAATTTGTTCTTTCCGGTTGGCCCCTGGATGGCTAGACTAGGGTAATCCATACGAACACAACTGAAAGACGATAATCTAGAATTAAAAGCATAACTTCTTACCTTTTTATGATATATTCAAGCAAAAGAGGGTATATGCCATTGCTAACAACTAGCTGAACAGGGGAAACATCATTTGAATCGCAATTTTCCAAGAGACAAGTGACCTTAAGAAAAACCGAAACGAAACTCCACCATTAGCAAACACTACAAACATCGTGAAATCATAAACCGATAATTTTAAACACTTACAGTTTTGCAAGCCAGAGATTTCACTACTGCAGAATCTGCCTTAAGACCAGCTTGCAGAACAGGCTTAACAAACACCAAAAAAGTAAATCAGAGTCCGAATATAGCAACTGGTTCAACATATTATCATCTTGAGATAGCATACACAAGTAACGGTCACCTGCGAGTCCAGAACAACTATCTTTAAATAGAAATATGCGAGTCTTACCATGTAGTGAGGAATGAGTGAGGCGCCATACTTAGTCTTGAAAACTCTTTCCAAGCAAGTTACCAGCGTGCTTTCAAAGCCTGGGATATCCGGTTCGGTTTGCAAAGCACTGTACGCGAATATTACAACTCATAATAAGTCCATAAACCCCAAACCTCAAGATCAGACTGAAACAGGTAAGAAAGAAACAATCAAAGGAAAGGCAATGAAAAGTGAAAGTTGAAGGAAGACAATCACTTGAAAATAACGGGAAGAGGGAAGCGATCGAGGAATTCTTTAACCGAGGATTCGGTTTGAGCACCTGAAATCGAAACGGTAGTCGGATTTCAATCACGTCGGAATTAGAACAATCGCACAGTATGTGAAAATGAGTGGCTGAGTTACCGGGATAGTGTGCGAACTCGAAAGCAGAATCGAACAACTCGTTAACGTCTTCCATGGCGATTTTTTTTTCCACTAATTGAAATAAGCTTCGTTGCGAGCAGAGAGAGAGACAAAAAAGACCTCTTGAGTCGGACGATTCATCAAACGCGTGGCAATTGGCAACAAACGTTTTATTAAGGCCCAGCCCATTAAAAGCCCCATTCAAGTTCGGTATCGTTTAGTTAAATAAAAATATATATATACTTGGATGTTTAATGCGACTTTATTTTAAAAGAGAAATGAATTACTAATTAACCGCGTGGCAATTGGCAACAAACGTTTAATTAAGGCCCAGCCCATTCAAGTTCGGTATCGTTTAGTTAAATAAAAAAAAATATACTTGGATGTTTAATGCGACTTTATTTTAAAGGAGAAATGAATTACTAATTAACCATGTAAGTCATGTTAAAATATTCATTACGATGTTGGTTACCACTTTCAAATTTTAGTAAACAAAGTTGGATGCTTACTGCGAAATTTACTTTTCAAAATGAAGCCCCTTTATTTCAAAGAAAAATGAGAGTTCAGAATTTTCATTTTAACGACACCTCAATGCCAGGAAATTAGTTGTAAAAAAAAGAAATCAGGAAATTCAATGCTCACATAGAAGTCAGTCATGTTAAAAACATGCATAAATACATTACAAACACGTACATAAACAAAATGCGACAGTGAAAATGATTCAAGACTAATACAAGAAGCCATCAATTAACCGCCAAAAGTTTTGTTTTCGTTAATTACTAACATTCAGATAAAAAGTAGAGATAGTTTGTGACCGCATAACGATCATCAGAGAGCAAACGGCCAGTAACTCACGGCGGAGCCACCGTAGATTGCGAATGGCTGAGGAGGAGGAGGAGGAGGAGGAGGAAGAACCGTTGGAGGCAGAGAAGGCAGATTAGGGAAGAACGCTGCATCCAAATTCATCTCTCCAGAAGATCCCAAATCCATCAACTGGCCAAACGCCACGTCATCACCGATGCGACGAGGCTGACGTGGCAACGACGGTGGTGGGGCCGGGAGGTATGTAGGAAAGCTCGCTTCGGCGTGAGCAGCAGAGGTATTGGAGAAACAGGACACGTGCTCCGTCGCAAAGGCATCAATGATCGGAGCAATTACAGATCCGGCGGACGAGGCGGAGGAGAATTCGCCGGGGACAACGGAAGAAGAAGAGATCAATTTCGTCTCTCTACTAACTACGCCGCTTTTCAGACAGACTTTACAGAGAACCCATTCATCCTGTGGAAGGAAACAGCAAAAAGTGACATTTTGATTGTCTAAGTTATATACTGAGAAAAGTAAATTATATAGAAAGAAAGATTTAAAATTACCTTAGCAGAGGAAGAAATGTAATGGTAAGAGAATTTGCCGTCGAGGCGATACTCATGCATGACCCAACAACTCTTCTCTCCCTTAGGAGCTCTGCCTTTGTAAAAGACGAGAGTTTTCTTCATCCCGAGAAGCGAATTTGTCTTTGAGCTTTTGATTTCTCTGTCTTTACCAGTGGCTTTCCAGTAACCAGCTTCTGTTGCTCTGTTCGTTCTCAGTCCCGTTGGGTATTTTCGATCTCTTAGTGTGAAGAAGTACCACTCTTTCTCACCCAGTTTCGCTTTCTCTGCCCAAAAGGGTTTTGCAAAGAGGAAAATGTCACATGATATACAAGATGTGTCAAGTAGAACTCTGTTTTAAAACAGAGAAACAAAGACTGATGATCTTGTAGTTCGATATAGAGCTGATTAAAAAATTGATTTCTTAACACTGATCAAACTTCGAAGAGTTACAACAATATCTTCATCAAGACCATTTCCTTCATATATATAATGACACTTAATTGATAGGTTAGTGAAAAGTCTAAACTTTGGAGGTTAAAGCAATGGCCCTTAAGATACGCAAGAACAGAGGAGAGTCGGAAACTTTGAACCTAGACATAATTCCAGAGATGGGTTTAACCAGGTGGTGCGGAGTTTTTCGATAAAACAAGTAGAACAGAAAATGGAATTAGTAGTATTTTTTAGTGGGCTTACCTGGAAGCTCCCAAGGCTCAGACTTGTTGAGATCAACTTGAGAAATGGCGACACAAGAGAAATTGGAGTCCAGGACTTTCTTGAGGAGATAGTAAGTGATGAGCTCTTCATCAGTTGGATGAAATCTAAACCCAGGGGGCATTAGGGTTTCATCTTCAAACCTTGATCTCTCCCACCCATTAAACACATCAATATCCATCGTAGGCCAAAACGAGAAAGAAGCTCCAAAGCAAACAAAACCTTAGATTTTCCAATGTTCAAAGACCAGGAAGAGAAAAGAAGGGGAAATAAAAAGGGTCCTTTTTTAATGATCTGTGTTTCTCCTGTTCTACAAGCAACTGATGTGATATTTGACAGTAGCTAGTGACAGACAGAGTTGATGTTGATGTGTACAATACACCACACAAAACGAATATGTATATATGTGTATATGTATTGTGTGTGTAACCGTGTATTTGCGCATGTAGATATTAATATCGCTAAAAAGTGTTAGGATCTAGGATCATGTAATTGGACATTGTCTTTTGAGCATGCAATGCGTGCGTGATTGGAAATCTCAGGGGATTCTACGTCAGCCAAAATTTGTTTTTTTTTTTTTAAAATAAATAATTCATTAAATTAAAATTAACTTTACCAGCCGGTAGATTATTGGAATTTGGATACTAGTTGGATCTTTTGTCTATCCTGAAGTCTGAGAATAATGAAAAAGATTCTTTTAAAGAAAATTTTATACGCATTAATATATTCAAGACAAAACTTTATTTAAAAAAAAAACAAAAAAAGAAAGAAATAGGAGCATGGGTGCATCAAATCATAAGAAGCAATCACATCCGTCCATCAGCGACTGAAGAAGAAACGGACGGACAGGATATAGACGCGTCATATCTGTCATAAGGAAAGAAATTTTTGAAAAAGGACATGGAGTCGCAGGCTTTACATCAAATCATATTCCCATCCTTTCTTTGCATGCATCTTTCATTTTTTTTTCTCCCCTCTCCTGCTATTTTTCACCTCTATGCTTTCCCACAAATAACTCTACCTATATTTCTATTTTTTTTATTTAAATTACAAAACTTTTGATGATAAAAATTTACATTTTGGTACCTTATCGATAATTAGTTTTTAGGTGGACACGTTGTGTTGATTAGGAGAAATAACTCATGGGTTTCATTTTTGTAGAGAATACGTTTCATTTATTTAAGAAGAAAAATACTTTGAAAAAAAAAATAAGGAAAATACTTGGAAAAACGAGAGATCATTGTCAACCACTGATTTGGTGGGTAAAAAAAAAAAAAGATTTAAATAGAAAGTCATAATGATGCTAATAATCTAATTGTGGATAGTTGTGTTAACAGCATGAGAAGAGAGAAAGAGAGAGTAAACCCGCGCACCAAGAGATCACAGTTACGTATGTATGAGTGGTGGAGGAGAGAATCATCTCCGCCGCCGCCCCTCCGGCCTAAACCCTACGGCGTCGTTTTTCGAGTCTACGGCAAAGCTTGGGACCCACCTCAACTGTTTTTGTCATTTTCCCCTTCGGAATTGTTAGGAAAGAGGATCAAACTCGGTGAGCGCAAATTCGTCATAATTAGGTCGGACACCGTATTTAGAAACTAGAAACAAAAAATAATGATTGTAAACTATAAAAATCAGTTGTGGCTTTTTCGATAACTGGTTTGTGGCTCTTCAAAGATGGGAGGACTTTCCAGATGTTGATTTCTTATCTACCATCAGTCTTTGGGTTCAAATAAGAGGTTCGCAGGTTGCAGGAATCTAGTGTCTCAAATGATATTCAGAATCCTGAACATGCTATCCTACCGAATGTTTTTGAAGTGGGGGAATCAACTGTTACAAAAAGAAATCCAATCCCAAAAGCTCAGGATAGTAAGATTGAGGAGGCTTTTAAACCTCCTAAGAAGCGTTAAGAAATAGTGACATATGGAGTTTATAGTGTAGTGGTACTGTAAACTTGTTGATTAGTTTCTCATTCCATTTTTGGAGTATATCCAATCTGGTTTGCTTGCGTCTGTGTTCAAACCAATATGGATCTACTAGGCTTGTTTCCTTTGTCTTCTGGAGTTGCCATTTATTGGCCTATATCTGAGTTTCGGAAAAGCAGTATATGGTGTTTGAAGGTTTTAAGTGTGGTGTGATCTAAATCAAGAAGATGGGGATCGTCTTCTGTATAAGCTTTAATCATGGCATTACTCTTCTTGATTCTTTTGACTTGTAATGTTCTATGTTGTTTGTTGTAATTCTGTTCTGAAAGTTTTATTAATAAATAAGTGACTTCAGTGAAAAAAAAAAAAAAAAAACTATAAAAATCAGTTGAGGGAAGAAAAAAACTATAAAAATCAGTCCAAATCAAAACCGGTTTCAATTTAAACCGGTCGGATCAGTCCACCATGCAAGAAATCTGTCCAATTTGAATAATGTTACAAAACTACAACTGCTGGTAAAAAAAGATTGCAGATGTATACACAAAACAAACACCTTTGGCTTTTTTTCACTATTCACAACAATTTAAGAGACTTCTTTTATCAGTTTTTGGGGATGACATCAGAGAAACCAAAGTCATGGAAAGGAGGACCTGCAAAAAAATGACACAACGTTAGATTTATTTTTCCAACTACATTATCATCATATATGTAGTTGAATCAAGTTTTAAGAGAGGAGATGAGGAGAACGCCTAACCTCCTTGTTCACTTAGAATGTGAAACGGAATGTGTGCAACCAATTTTCGCCCGCCCTCGCTCCAGTTAACCGTGCCCGGAAACCGTTTTTCTGAAATCCGTGAAGGTCCTAACACAGACCAACAGATTCCTGGTTCATTCATTAGTCCTAAGTAATCATGTGCTCGTCTCCAAACCCTTGCATCAGATATCCGAGACCGAACTACCTACACACATGTACATAATTGTGGAATTCAGATTTTTAAGTTCTGTGATCATTGCAAAGTGCTTTAGTGGATACCTTTCCCAAGGCGACACGGGCTCTAGGTAACAATTCCCGGTGATATGTTGCGAGCTTTGCGATAGCTGTCACTACAAAACACAAAAGCCTCGACTGTGTTGTTCTTCTGGAAGCATTCCCAGATTCCTGCCTCAGACCTAGGCGGCTTTTTTTTAGTTGTTGGAAGCAAATAGCCAAAAATGGTGTAAATATCATTCCTGTTTTCTGGTTGCGGAAGCACAATGATAGTATATAATAAAAGTTAATAAACCTTGATGAGAGATTCTCATATAGAAGCAACTCTAAGCTTTCAAAGAGCTCGCGAGCAGCATCATTGTGTGATTCCCCACCACCACCATACTCTCCAATTGCCCAACATAGCTGTAAAGCTAACTCTCTCTACGGAGGAGAATGTTTATTAGACGAGATAATCTTACAAAGCATCCGTGGAAATACTAGAAACTGACCTTAGCAGGGTCATCGTACGCTTCTCCAAGCCGGTCAATTATAGGCTTCTGCATTACGTAAGACGTTAAGAATAAATTTCAGCCAATTACTACCTAATATGAGGTAAATAAGATGTTACCAATGGAGATAGTGTGAATTTCACTGTAATATCCACCAGCGGAGTGTGAATTTATCCTTATTCCAAATTCTAATAAAAAGGAAATAAAAGGAAGACATTACCTTCAACAGCGCAATGAAATTTGGAGACCTCTTAAATGCAGCTAGCACGAATTCCAGTAGCCTCCTACGGATCTGTATACACATACCACATCTCAGTAAGATAAGGTTCCATATGGCAGCAATACAAGTTCATACACTGAAAGGTCAAAATAGCCTTGGAATTTCTGAAGAACCGTTGAGTATCAATGGACAGTCCACTCAGATCCAGAGGAGAGTAATTAACAGACATTGTCATTTAGCATGTCTAAATGCTATGGGGGAAAAAAAAAAAATCACAAAAGGAGATATCATATATACAATTCAGAAGATGTGTGATACCTCATGAGAAAAACTCTTATCTGGAAACATTGTAGAGTTTCTTGTCATGAGTAGAGGGATTAATGCACAGATCAAAGCTGCAAACAGATAAAGCATTAAAACGAGCATTAATGGACTCAATAGTGGTCGGTCAAGGCAGGCCTAACTACGTTGGGACTTATCCTCCTTAAGCAGCTAAAGAAGATAGAAATGCTGTAAATAATCTTACAGTCATTTGCATCTCGCAACGTAACACTAAAGTAGACATCAAGAAGTTGGGGAGCAATCTTAAGTGTCTGCTTCATCCTCTCTGATCGAGGACCACTTGCAGCAGCCTGCAGTGCTGCGTTTAATGCAGGAGAAGCGCGGTGTCTTTCCTGCATCACAAAGTTGATTAAAATTTTTTAGATTGTCTAAATTAACGGGTAATAAAACTACCGTCACATAGCCCCTAAAGTTTAATACTTTACAACATTTATATGGAACTGTTTTCTGTTGGGACTCTTGAATAAAGCAAATATCGAGGCAGGAGGCATACAGCGAGACCATCATTTTCATCCTTGAGAAGCTCCAGAAAAAGAGGATCAGCTACATCTATTGTATTGTTATCTTCAGATTCTGAGTCATCCCCTCCATCCCCAATGGTTGAACCAGTATAGGCTTCATCCATAAGGGCAAGAAGCATCTGCATTCACAGGGATCCTTGTTATTCATCAACTATTTGAGAACTGTCTACCAAGTATATGTTTTTATGAAATATATGACCTCCGGAGCTGCACTCTTCTGGATTGAAGCAATGCTACCTCCGACCCTTGACCCCGACCCCGAGCTCTTTTCCACTTTTTCTAATGCCGCAACCAACACTAGCAAAAAAGTTAACAAGAGGATACATAATTAGTATGCAGAATACTCATAAGCTCAATAAGGCTGAAAGAATACATAAGTCCAAGCATCAACGCAAAAATACTACACAGGTTCGAAGCCATGGAAATTACCAAACCAGCAGCTTGTGAGTCACCTAAGTACCCTCCAAATTAGAGTACAAACAAAAATATACGAACTCAAGTAGCATTTTCCAGACAATCGGACTCACTTGGCAAGTCTATAATGGACGGAAACAGAGGAAGAAATGACCCTGGTGATATCAGTCCTGGAAATATCTTCAGGAAGAACTTCTCCAACCTGAAATAAAATTTCCTTGAGGTGATTAATTAGATAACTTATGAAAACAGAATCAATAATAAAGCAAGAATTTTCCGGCTTACTTCTCCCAATTCCAGGCAATGAGCTTAAGCAACAACGGGAAAAACTACACATACAATTGCTTCTATTAGATGGAGAAGACGGTATATATATTCTGGCTTCAATGCTTAAGCAGTGGAAATGTAAACGGAATTTAATTAATATTACATTAAGCAGTTTATACCTGAGGGAGTAAGTTTGGGAACGACGCTAAGAGTTTTCTCTTGTTCTCGATAAGGAATTCACAAGTTGCCTCTGCAACAGCAGAATCTGAGAATTCACTACAAGGAAAATTATGACAAGATGAGCAAATGTTCTAGATAAATACTCAAGAATTATCTACATGAAGGGATTGTAGCAAACATGCATGAGCAGAGAGCCACAATATGACCTAGTTGAAACATAAGCAAAGTTCATACCGGCTAAGACACGAGCGGAAGAATGTCCTCAAACTTGGGTCAGCATCGTGCAAAACCATATCTCCAAAGTCAAGAAAAAACTGAAGAATGGCCTAAAACACAAACAGATAATCCTTGAATGCACCACACGATAGAACAAAACCATAATTGAAAAAAAAGCATTCATCTGGGTGGGTAATTCTCAGGGAGAGTAACATACTAGCAAGAGAAGGCCTTTGGACGTCCCTGACTCGGACTGAGACAGTGAAGCAACCGAACGCTGGAAGACCTTATTAATTTGCGGATAAATTCTAGCCACCAGATCATCTGATTTCTCCAATTTACAGAACCCATGTAGCTTCTTCACCTAATTCCATAGACATTCAATCAGAACCCAAGCAATGAATCCTTTGTTCATCGAGAAATACATAATTCTCGAGCCAAAGAACTTTTGTACATATCCCACACAAGATGCTTACTGATTGTAGTATAGATGGATCAGAAGCGGGATCCGTTGAATCCCGCGCGCTATTGCTTAGGATTCTGAGATAAAAATTCCAGTCTCCGTCTTGATCGGTCATGTCTTCAAACACAAAGAGTGATCAGTAGAATAAACAAATGCTGGACGAAGAAGATGGAAGCTATGAAATTTTTTTTTTTTTTTCCCTGTTGAATGGAAAAAACAAAAAAGCCTTCGGCTTCGGCGACGAGTCACGACTCACGGACTCACGGAGCAGGAGGATTGGAGCAGACGACGACGTTTTACCAGGATCTGAATCACTGCATGCCATCTCCAGTTGCCCACATGTCTTATTCACGTTTCAAATAGTATTAACTACGTGTCGGTTATAGTAGCGTAAGACGGCACGCAGTTTGTTTAGCAAACCTCGTTTTTTCGTCGTGTGTATTTCAGGCTCTCACTCTCCGTCTTCTCATTCTCCCTCCAAAATAAACCCGAGCGATTAATATGGCGTCGGCGTCCTCTTCCGACGGAGTTGCCGGAAGGCTTCGGAACGCATCGTTGGTTCTTGTGTCCGATAACAATTCCACGATTGCTGTGAGTGTTTTCGTTCAAAGCACCTTCTCTTTTTTTTAATGTAAATATTATACCCTGCACAATGCTCTTGTTTTGGAATATCGATTTCTGAGAAATTGAGAGATAGGAGCTTCGGCTGATGATGGGTTTGATTAGTTAGGAGTGAACAAGGGGGTGATTTCTCATTGGTCAAAGTTATCCTATTGCTTTCATACTGCAATCTTGGTTTGAACCAGGAAACAAAGTTGAATGCTAGCTGTTTTTTTCCCTCTGAATTGGCTTTTCCTCCTATAAATTTATAGTAGACTGGTTTTGTTTACTTTTTGGCAGGACATCCGCAAAGCTGTGACTATGATGAAGGATATTGCTGTTCAGTTAGAGAGAGATAATCAAACTGAGAAGGTGGGTTATTAAACTTATTATTCTGGATTCAATTTTTCGTTTTGTCTGATCAAATCTGTAAGTTTTTTAAGTTGAGAGGAATTCAGCTAGCTGCTTGACTTTTTTTCTTTAATAACTTCAATGGAAGGCCGTTTCCTCTCCTTTAGTTTTTGTATTGGCTAATTATCATTAGTGACACCTCTATAACTGGTAGGAACTGCTTGGACTTTCATCTTTTGATTTTGGTTGATTCTTGTCCCGCTGAATTTCTGTACAACGTGTTATCACATCTCTCTTTCTTTCCAACATTGTATTATCAGCTCTAGGCAAACTCTTTTCCTTGATGTCTGTTTTTTGTTTTTGTCTGTCAATGTTTCGGGTTCCACAGGTTAAAGAACTTGAAAATTCTGTGGCTGAGCTGTTGGATTTATATGGTGATTGTGCTCGTCATTCGTCAGCAATTCAATCTGTTGCAAATGGGTACCAGCCTGGGGAACAGGTACTCAAGTTACTCCTTCATGTGTTATTCTAAATGCTCATTCGGTTGCTTACTTTTTAGTTTTAGCAGACTGCTTTCTGACTCGCTCTAATGACTGCAGTTAACTGACTTTAAAAAGTTGCTTGACGATGAGTTCACAAAGCTCAAGGCTACTACTTCTTCAGTGCCACAAAATGATCATTTGAGGCGCCAGTTTAGAGAAGCAGTTTGGGTATGCCATTTGTGACATTCTATATCATAGATCTATTAGGTCTTCAGTTCTCTTTTTTTTTTTTTTTCAGAATAATATCGTTCTTCACTTAAGTTCTAACTTAAGTTCTTAGCTTGAATCGAGTAGGTCTATTGTCCGATTTCCTTTAAAGGTCTTGTCAATATTTTGCTGCAGAACGTCCATCATGCAGGTGAACCAATGCCTGGTGACGATGAAGAGGACATTGTCATGACCAGTACTCAGTGCCCTCTCCTAAACTTGACATGCCCCTTGAGCGGGAAGCCTGTCACTGAACTATCAGATCCAGTTCGCAGGTACAATGGATGTCTTGATTTTTTGTTATAACTCAGATGTCTTGTATTGTTCGGATGATTTGCTTGTCCTCTCCCATGCTTGATGTCGATAGAGGACGATCCCTAAAGCCATATTTACTCGATAATGAGTTCTAAACCTGATAAGCATGCAGAACTAGACACATTTTGTGCTTGATGATTAAATGAATGATATCAGTTTTGAGAATTTCTTGTTTGTTCACCAATTCAGACACAATTGTGCGGTGAACTGATACTCAGTCTTTGTGATCCTTCTCTTGTTGCAGTATGGATTGCAAGCACATCTACGACAAAGCAGCAATCATGCATTACATAGTCAACAATCCCAATGCGAAATGTCCTATAGCAGGTAAAATAGTTCTTGCTCAAAAGTCTTATACTTGTTCTTCTATGCTGATTTCTGATTCCTATTGCACACGCCAAATCCTCAGGCTGCCGAGGTAAACTGCAGAATAACAAAGTGATTTGTGATCCAATGTTGAAGTGTGAAATCGAGGAGATGCGCGCGATGAACAAACAATCTAATAGAACGGAAGTGATTGAAGACTTCACAGCAGTAGTCAGCGAAGATTAGATCAAACATCTTTTAGACCGGGTTTTAGGCGCTGTGATGAAACGAAGTTGAAGCCATATGTTTCTTCAAGTTCACAACTTTTGCTTTTTGTAGGCCATTCGGTATATTTATCAAACGTCAAGTCTGCTAGCAATTGTTTCCACCTTTGAATGTAAATAGGCAATATTGCTCTTATTTCAACAGCTCGTTTTGGCTAAGTTTGAGTTCATTTCCTGAGGCTAGTCAAATCTTATTTCATTCTAGTCAAATCTTATTTTCGATTTATGAAATGAAATACAGTTGAACTTCTTTAAATTAATACTCGATAAATTAATAATCACGATAAATTAATAAATTTCTCTAGTCCCGAGTTGGATTAGTATAAAAATTAACAAAATTCGATAAGATAATAAGATAATAATTTTTTAAAATTTTCTATATAAATACATTGTCTCAATAATATCATAAATTAATAATTATATATGTATCTATATATATCATATATGATTTTAGTGTTGTCTACTATTTTTCAAAAATCATCTTTAATTTTTTTATTGCATCAAAAACTTATAATTTTTTTTTATTTACATCAAAAAAGTTATAAAAATTCTAGACATGATAATTATTTGTTAAATGTTTAAATACTTCCAATTGGTATATTTGCAAATATATCATATTATTGTCTTAACTTCGTCGTCACTCTTAGTAGCATCAATTTTTTTAAACGTTGAATTCCTAACATATAATATTTTATTGGAATAATCTTGTTGGTTTTTAACATATATTTTATTGCGATATCTAAGACTATTAATCATTAACTTCAAGTTCATATATGTTATTTTACAAATATATTCATCTAAATTTATTGATATATCATCGTTTATTTATTTATTTTTTTAAAATATGAACTAAACAAAAAGTCTCTCTATAAATTAATTTATCGATAAATTAATACCTCTCTAAATTAATAAAATTTCAGAGTCCCGACATTATTAATTTATATAGGTTTTACTGTATAGAAACCGAATGAAAACTGACCATTATTCGGTTCGGTTTGAAACTGTTTTTATAATTAGATAGGATTTTAGAAAAAAATTACAATTTTAATCGGGTTTAGTTCCTTTTTATTTTGGTTTTGGTTATAGTTTGTGTGGATTAGATCAGTTTGGTTATCAAATTAAACTTTGGTACGATTTGGGTCGGTTAAATTGGATTGGTCAATTTATAACGAACAAGGCATAACTTCTGCCGCTCGGACCGTTTAGCCTCCCCAGTCCCCGCCAATCAATATCTCCCTGAATTACTCGAAAGGAGGCATCTTCAATCTTCATGCTATTCGACGAGAATGGCGTCCTCATTCTCTGCATTTAGGGTTTCGATGTCCAGAATCAGTCCTTTCCGTGCTAACCCGTTCTCGTATCCCGTCACGTCCGCTTTAGCCCATACCAACCGAATTCTGTGCAACTCCTCGCATTCTGTATCTTCATCTCCTTCTCCTTCTGATATTTCTTCTTCTTCTTCTTCCTTTTCGTTAATGGAAACAAGTGAACATCCGAGGTGGCGACCCATGTGCTTGTATCACACTCACGGCAAGTGCACAAAGGTAAACACTCCGAGACTCGTCTTTCTTGTTAAATAGTGGTTTTGCTACAGCGGGATTAAATTTCATGTTGGTTTGGTCCTGCTCCGTGTGTTTTTCCGAAACTAGGCCTTTTGATGATTAATTTTGATTAACTATACAATGTCCGCGACTTGTTCGATGGAATGTCTGAAGAGAATATGTTTGTGTCTCGATCGTTATCATTATTCTTTATTCGTTTGTTGTCCTTTAATAATCGCGAAGCTTATGTTGGTGACGTCAGATAGATGATCCTGCCCATTTGGAAATTTTCAACCATGACTGTTCCAAGGAACTTCGAGTGACCGCTGCTGATCTTGAGAGAAAGAACTCGCAAGAATTCAACTTTTTCTTGGTTCTTGACTTAGAAGGAAAAGTTGAGATTCTTGAGTTTCCTGTTTTGATCGTAGACGCCAAAACCATGGAGGTTGTAGACTTGTTCCACAGGTTATAACAGCTGCTTATCTTTAAAGACACAATTTCTCATAAAGGTTTTGAGGTAACTTGAATGGTTTAGTTTTTGTGTCGTTGAAGTAAGATGTCTAAGTGCGTAGTTAGAGATTATAAGAACGGATAGGATTTTTGTTCTTTAGGAATTCTATTGCTCAAAGCTAGATTTCACAATGTGGTTGATTTATTGTTCTTTATACTTCATAAGGTTTGTTAGACCCACCAAAATTAGCGAGCAAGCAATTAACAAATACATCGAAGGCAAATACGGGGAACTCGGTGTTGATCGGTATGCTACATCTATCTTACTTCTATAGTTAACTCTATTCTGCTACCCGAAGATAAGATAGTTAATTAAGAGTTGGTTTAGAGTTCACGAACTTCTCCAAACACCTCTTTTTGTACTCTTTGGATTCTGAGACCAGCGAACTAACTTTGCAAAGCCGAATTGCAGCGTGTGGCATGACACAGCTGTTCCATTTAAGCAAGTTGTTGAAGAGTTTGAAGCCTGGTTAGTTGAGCATGGGTTGTGGAGTAAAGAAACTAACGGGGCTCTGAACGATGCAGCTTTTGTAACCTGGTGAGAATTAATTATAAGAGATGAGCTTCTTATGTGACTCATTGAGTTTCTCTTTGTTGTTTCCTTATGCACAGAAACAGTTTGCGAAAACTGTTCTCATAGATTGAGTAGTTCTTTAGAGCTCATGCCATCTCTGGAATACTGATTAATTAAGCTAATATTATCAGTGGAAATTGGGATATAAAGACAAAGATTCCCGAGCAATGTGTAGTGTCGAATATCAATCTTCCGCGATATTTTATGGAGTGGATTAATCTCAAAGACGTCTACTTGAATTTCTATGGGCGTGAGGTAAGTTGGATATCACTATGTATCATCCTTTGTATGTTATTATAAACTCATCAGTGGTAGATGACAGGCCAGAGGAATGGTGTCAATGATGAGGCAATGTGGAATAAGGCTCATGGGAAGTCACCATCTAGGCATTGATGACACAAAGAACATCACGAGAGTGGTGCAACGGATGCTCGCGGATGGTGCAGTATTCAACATCACAGCACGAAGGAGCAAGTCGAATATGAGAAACGTCGAGTTTCTTTTCAAGAACCGGATTAAGTAATCTCTGAAGGAAAGATTACTTAGCCAAGTCTTTTGAGTATTATGATGATTACTCTAAGAAGACGACGTGATAGTGGCGAGAAGGTTTTGCAGATTTGACAGGTCTAAGAGCTGATATGTATTATAGAGATTTGCTAAGACCACAACTTTCTGTAAGAATCTCTGATTAAGGACTGTTATCTTCTGTCGATGAGACTATAAATTTATTAATGTTAGAATTGGAAGAAAAAAAACTCAAAAATGCTTGGCGGCAACTTTTGGTAGTAAAATCTGAGAAATTCCAAATTAAATAAAAGGCCAATGAAGAGGCCCGGTTTCGGCTCTATTAGCCTGTGTGCTGGTTCATCGAAAGTCAAACAGCATTCACTATTGGTCCTTGGGGAGTTGAGAGAAATACAACTCCTCCTCTGGTTTAAATCCTTGTCAGCATTTTCACTGTAGCTCTTCACTAACTACCCCACTCAAGTCTGTCCTTGGAAGATTTGTTCATCACATAATTGCTTATAGGCTTGAGTTTGTAATTATCACACACACAAATTTTAGATTCGTGTTTCATTTGGACAAGATTTCACCGATGATTCTGTATCAGCGTCAAAACCTTGTTAGAGTCTTGCGGGTTTGCACAAAGAATGGGCTTTCTGATCAAGGGGGTCAAGTTCATTGTTTTCTTCTCAAGTCTGGATCGGAGTTGGATTTGACTACGAGCAATTATCTTATAGATATGTACTGTAAATGCAGAGAACCCGTCATTGCTCATAAGGTGTTCGACAGTATGCCTGCGAGAAACGTTGTTTCATGGACGGCTCTCATGAGTGGACATGTATTTAGTGGTGACCTTAAGGGATCCTTATCTCTGTTCACTGAAATGGGGCGTCAGGGCGTTTACCCGAACGAGTTCACTTTCTCGACGAATCTAAAAGCTTGTGGTTTGCTTAACGCACTTGAAAAGGGATTGCAGATCCATGGGTTTTGTTTGAAGATTGGTTTTGAAATGATGGTTGAGGTGGGCAATTCTTTAGTTGACATGTACTCAAAATGTGGAAGAATCAACGAAGCTGAGAAAGTGTTTCGTCGGATGGTGGATAAGAGTCTTATAAGCTGGAATGCTATGATAGCTGGATTTGTACATGCGGGGTACGCTAGTAGAGCTTTGGCTACGTTTCGAATGATGCAAGACGAAAAGATAAAGGAAAGACCGGACGAGTTCACATTGACTAGCTTGTTGAAGGCTTGCAGTAGCATTGGTATGATTCATGGAGGAAAACAAATTCATGGTTTTCTAGTCAGGAGTGGGTTCCCTTGTTCAAGTTCCGCTACCATAACCGGTTCTCTCGTTGATTTGTATGTCAAGTGTGGAAATCTATTTGGTGCTCGGAAAGCTTTTGATCAAATCAAGGAAAAGACAATGATCTCATGGAGTTCATTGATTCTTGGATATGCTCAAGAGGGGGACTTCGTGGAGGCGATGGGTTTGTTTAGGCGACTGCGGGAGCTAAACACTCAGATCGATAGTTTTGTTCTTTCTAGCATCATTGGAGTCTTTGCTGATTTCGCCCTCTTGCGACAAGGGAAGCAAATGCAAGCACTTGCTGTTAAACTCCCATCTGGGTTAGAAACATCTGTTTCAAATTCAATGGTGGACATGTATCTCAAATGTGGATTAGTTGATGAGGCTGAGAAATGCTTCGCTAAAATGCAGTCGAGAGATGTGATCTCCTGGACCGTAATGATCACTGGCTACGGGAAGCATGGGCTTGGCAAAAAGGCAGTCAGTATTTTTAAAAAAGTGATGAGACATAACATTGAGCCTGATGAGGTATGCTACTTAGCTGTACTCTCAGCTTGTAGCCATTCTGGTCTGATCAAAGAAGGCGAAGAACTTTTTTCGATGTTACTAGAGACACGGGGAATCAAACCTAGGGTAGAGCACTATGCATGTGTTGTTGATCTATTAGGACGAGCTGGTCGTTTGAAGGAAGCTAAACATCTGATTGATACAATGCCGGTCAAAGCAAATGTCGGAATATGGCAAACACTACTTAGCGGCTGTCGAGTACACGGGGACATCAAACTAGGTGAAGAAGTAGGTACGATTCTTTTGAGAATGGATGGGAAAAATCCTGCAAATTACGTGATGATGTCCAACCTTTATGGGCAAGCTGGCTTTTGGCACGAACATGGGAAGGCACGAGAACGTGGGAGAATGAAAGGGTTAAAGAAAGAAGCTGGTATGAGCTGGGTAGAGATTGAGAGAGAGGTACATTTCTTCCGTAGCGGAGAGGATTCACATCCCTTGACACTTAGGATCCAAGAAACTTTGAGAGAAGTTGAAAAAAGAATGAGAGAAGAACTGGGATATGTTTACGGCCTGAAACAAGAGCTACATGATATAGACGATGAGTCAAAGGAGGAGAACCTTAGAGCTCACAGCGAAAAGCTAGCTATTGGTCTGGCATTGGCATCAGGCGGTTTAAACCAGAAAGGAAAGACAATAAGAGTGTTCAAGAACTTGAGGGTATGCATAGACTGTCATGAGTTTATCAAGGGGTTGTCTAAGATTATGAAGATAGCATTTGTTGTGAGAGATGCTGTTCGGTTTCACAGTTTTGAAGGTGGGCGTTGTTCTTGCGGAGATTACTGGTGACTCCTAAGCTTGATTACTTCCACTAAGCATACAACTGGGTTTCATAGTAAAGCTGAAACTCTACAGCCTTAAGCTTATGGTTATTCTACTCTGATTCTCAGAAGAGAAAGAACGGCTACAAATAAGTCTCTACTGCAACCTCAGGCGGTAAAATTCCAAAATTCCAGTCATACTGAAGCATCTCAGGTTGCTCCACCAAAATCTGAGATCAAAGAGGTTAGCTGAAGATCATATGTTAATATCACCTTGCTTGATCCAACACTATCGTGCCTTGTGAGTGTTGATTAGCTGTGTGTGATTTGGTTTTGTTCGTCACAGATTTGTTGAGTACGTTTATTTTTGATTCACGTTAGCTAACTTCATCTAGCAAATAAATACCTGATCATAGATTACTTGATTTGGTGATGTTGCATTCTAGATTGGTTTTGTTCTTTGGTAAGGTCATATTTGATTTATGGTGATTTGGATTTTTGTTCTTCTGCTATTACCTTAACCTGTCTTGAGATTTCTCAGGATGGTGCAATTCTCAAGATCACAGCTAGATGGAGCAATTCTCAGGAGTTACTGTTCAAGAACAGGATCAAACAATAAATACTCGAGTCAAGTTTTAAATACGACAGAGCTTTTGAGTATTAGAGTGATAAGTCCCACTTTCTCTAAGACAAGCATTGGGAAGAAGACAATGTGATGTGGTGAGAAGGTTTTACAGAATTCATAATCATATCATAGGTCTGTGTTCTAATGGTGTTGTTGGTTTAATAAGAGCTTCCCCGTTTTCTTCTCTATCTTATGAGAGATTATTATAAAATTGGCAAAAAAGAAGAGAAAAAAACCTTGAAGAAATGCTTGGCGGTAAACTTTTGGTAGGAAATTATGAGAAATACCAAAATAAAAAGGAGGCCCAGGACTAGGCCCAATCGCGGCCTTAAGAGCGTGAGTGTTGGTTCATAAGAAAGAGTCTTACCTTTTGGTCCCTGAGAGATCGACGGTTGTGTGTACTCGTCATGATTTTGATATCTCGCGTCTGAGATTCACTCGCTTCACAGGAACGTGGCTTTAAAATACACTGAAGAAAAATTATAAAGAAAAATTATTTTTAAAATATTCAAATTTCATGGGACTTGTGATTTTATTTTGCCCTTTCTCTAGTATTTATTTGACTTGCGCATCCGTGGAGCCCTAAGTCTCCGAGGCTAATTGCGGAGGAGTAATCATCGGAGAGACGAAGTTTTCGGAGGAAGAAGATTTCGATTGTATCACGACAATCCTAATTTGTTTATTCACAAGTTAAATTCGTAGAAATTAGGATCTAGGGTTTGGATTTTGGGTTAATTCGGATTGGATTCTGAAAATATGGGCTGATCACCATGGAGCTAAGGGTAGTCGCTCTGTTGCGTTTTCTTAAGCATCTCCGTCGAAGTGGCCGAAGTAATACTGCCTTACGAGCTTAATTTTTGGAAGGCGTATGGTTCGGTAAGCGCTTGATTTTCTTATGTTCATTTGATCGGCCTCGAGAAGAACAGTTGTATGCGTCTTTGGATGCCTGTTGATTTGTCATGAGATCCTCGCGTGAGGTAAAGAAGTATCAGAATCATTCGGATTCTCCTTCTGGGAAGAAGAGTAAGAAGCTTGCTGCAATATGTGAGGAGGAATACAAAAAAAACCATGGAGAGTCGAAGGACACAGATGGTGGGTCTGGGTTGGCTTGTGCTGCATCTGAACTTAGGCGGAGCTCTAGGGTCAGGCGAATACCGTCTATCCTGGACGCTTCTCCTCCTCCTCCAAAGAAAAGGCAGCGTTTTAATAATCACGGGGATAGAAGTTTCAAAGGGAATGGTGGTGTAAAGAGAGAGGTGAAGGAGGAGAATGATGATTTGGATACCCCGGATGGTTGGAAATCCAGGTTGAGGTCAAGGAGGAGGAACGTTGGTTTTCAAGCTAGTGGGAGACAGAGAGGTGTGGTAAAGGGGAAAAGAAAGCTCGTTTTCAGAAATCGTGCCTACGAGTTGAGAGAAAAAGCAATGGCACGAGAAATGGAAGAGGAAATAGGAGCACCTAATGGTGGGAAGCTGATGAAAACAAAAAAGAAAGTGAATGTTAAGGAATCTGAAAGTTCTGAAGATGGGGATAAAGAGTCAGATACCAGTAATGCTGAAGATGAGAGTGCTAGCGAGTCAGGGGAATCAACACAGGCTGACAGTGAAGCTGGAGAGGAGGATGAGGAGAAGACTACCAAAAGATCAGTTGTTTTAGAGAGTGAAAATGATGCTGAAGTTGATGGAACGGAGAGTGAGAGTGAAGATGGAACAGACAGTACTGAAAATGAGATTGAGGATAGTGCCGAAGAGGGAGAAAGTGAGACACAAGGTAGTGCAGAGAAGACAGGAAGTGAGATTGAAGCTAATGTGGATGGAATGACTGCTGACACTAATGTTAGAATGGAAACAGTGGAAAATGAGAGTGGGGATCAAATGGAAGGATTGGAAAATGAGATTGAGATGGAAGTTGAAGGAATTGAGAAAAAGGAGGTTGGTGTAATGGTTTCTGAAAGTGGAAATGGCACTGGTGTACTAGGGGATGATAGTGATTCTGCTGATAAAGTTAAGAGAAAAAAAGGAGATACTTTACATCTTGAACTACTACAGAAAGCTAGCATCGAGGTTAATGAGAGTTTGAAGCAGAATGATGACATCGGAGAGCAAGGTGTTTCTAGAACACCATCCACTGGTAAGACCAAAGAACATAGTGAGTTTCTCGATAGAGGGGGTGAAAGTGTGGAAATGCTTGACGAGTTGCCTATTCAGAATGAAACTTGCAACAAGGTAGTTGACTCAATTTGCACTTCATCAGATAGACTTGGTAAGCCTCTCTTCAAACAAGCCAGACGATGTGGTTTATGTGGAGTTGGCACTGATGGCAAACACCCGAAGAAGCTGATACAAGATAATGGTGACAGTGACATAGAGGCACATAGTGGGTCTTCATCGTCAGGGGAGCCAAACGATGACATATTGGATGGTTTTGGCGATGATCCTGGATGGCTTGGCCGTCTACTGGGTCCTATAAACGATCGTTATGGAATTTCTGGAACTTGGGTTCATCAGCACTGTGCCGTATGGAGTCCCGAGGTAATGTGTGGATCTGGTTATATGACACAACATGCCTTTTGATTGCTTAGGTGCATTTACATGTTTATCACTTCATTGTTATATGTTTCTTGGGTTCATTGACACGCAGTGTATGACAGTATTACTGTTTATTTCTCTTTTTAATTCTGTCCTTTTCTCTCACTTAGTCTATAGTTGTTCTGTAGTCTGTTTGGTTGCTATTGTTCGTAAATATTGTAAATGAGCAGAATATATCAAAAGGCTTGTCAATTTTCATGATTTTCTAGTTTCCTGTATTCATACAAAGGTTCTCTACATTTGTTTTTATTTATTTTAAGTTTTTAACTATGTTCTTACCGTCTTCTCATTAATTTTCGTTTTCCTGAATCCTGTTTTCTGTAGAAGTTAATGTTCAATACACTTGTACTGTAGGTTTACTTCGCTGGTGTAGGATGCTTAAAGAATATAAGGGCGGCACTTTGCAGAGGGAGGTCATTAAAATGCACTCGCTGTGCAAGACCTGGGGCAACCATCGGTTGTCGCGTTGATCGATGTCCAAGAACCTATCATTTGGTCTATTACTTCTCCCTCTCTGGTTTTCCCTTCCTCACCTATGAGATATAGCCCAAAAAACTTGCAGCTGTAACTGTTACTGTATCATGCTCTGACAACTTCTTTGTGGTTTTATTTTATTTTGCAGCCTTGTGCCCGAGCTAATGGTTGCATCTTTGATCACCGTAAATTTCTCATTGCTTGCACAGACCATAGACATCATTTCCAACCCCATGGTCGTCAATGTCAAGTCAGAATGAAGAAGATGAAAGCCAAACGGATGCATTTGGAGATGAGGAAGCACTCAAATGATGCCTGGCGTAAGGATGTGGAAGCGGAAGAAAAGTGGTTTGAGAGATGTGGTGAAGATGAAGAATTTTTAAAACGTGAAAGCAAGAGACTAAACCGAGATCTATTGCGAGTTGCTCCTGAGTATATTGGAGGCTCTGATTCTGAGAGTGGAAAGGCATTTGAGGGATGGGACTCTGTTGCTGGGCTTGAGGGTGTAACTCAATGTATGAAAGAGGTTGTTCTTTTACCCTTACTATATCCAGAATTCTTTGATAACCTTGGACTTACACCCCCAAGAGGTATCCTTTTGCATGGACATCCTGGAACTGGAAAAACTCTTGTGGTTCGAGCACTGATTGGTTCCCTTGCTCGTGGTAATAGACGGATTGCCTACTTTGCCCGCAAAGGGGCAGACTGTCTGGGAAAATACGTTGGTGATGCTGAGCGCCAGTTGAGGCTCTTATTTCAGGTCGCTGAAAAATGCCAACCATCCATCATATTTTTTGATGAAATAGATGGTCTTGCTCCCAAGCGGTCAAGGCAGCAAGATCAAACACACAGTTCTGTTGTATCCACATTGCTCGCTTTACTAGATGGCTTAAAGTCGCGTGGCTCAGTTGTGGTCATAGGTGCAACAAACTACCCTGATGCTGTTGACCCAGCATTAAGGAGGCCTGGGAGGTTTGATAGGGAGATCTATTTTCCACTACCATCGGTCGACGATAGGGCTGCAATTATCTCACTCCATACTAGGAAGTGGCCTAAGCCGGTGTCTGGATACTTGCTGAAGTGGATTGCTAAAGAAACTGCCGGTTTTGCTGGTGCTGATATACAAGCTCTCTGCACACAAGCTGCCATGATTGCCTTAAATAGGAGTTTCCCTTTGCAAGAATCTTTGGCAGCTGCAGAGTTGGGAATGTCAAGTAGTAATCGTGTTGCTCTTCCTTCCTTCTCAGTTGAAGAAAGAGATTGGTTGGAAGCTTTATCCCGCTCCCCACCTCCATGTTCACGTAGAGGAGCAGGAATAGCAGCTAGCGATATCTTTTCTTCTCCTCTTCCTGTTTACTTGGTGCCTTCTTTATTGCTGCCATTGTGTTGTTTACTTGTTGCTTTTCATCTTGAAGAACGCATCTTGCTACCACCTCTTCTTTTCAACGCTGCTGTTGATATCCAAAATGTGATCTGTTCTGCTTTGAGCGACAAGAAGATAACTGAGGGTTGTTGGTGGTCTCATGTTGAGAGCCTTCTCCAGGAGGTAGATGTTGTAAAAGATATAGTTCAAAGGCTTTCTTATGCTGGGTTACTGGATGGAGGATGTGACTTGGTTAGATCTGTTGCAAGCAGCCCTGGTGCTGGCGACTGTAGTTCGGGTTCTGCGCAATTCATGGTACACAGAGTCTGCCGACATCCTGGGCTTTTGGGAAATACTTCTCTAGAATCAATGAGCAAGTCAGGGTTCCAACTGCTTATTGCTGGACGACCTAAATCTGGTCAAAGACATCTTGTTTCTTGTATCTTGCATTGTTTTATTGGAAATGCAGAGATGCAGAAGATAGACACAGCAACAATTTCACAAGAAGGAAATGGGGATCTGGTGCTAGGCATAACTCACTTATTAAGTACGTATTTCATTACTAAACTTTTCTAGCTGCTACTTCCCTGATGATGATATTTAGGCAAATACATACGTTTTTTATCCTGTAGTCTTTCATCATTTGTAACTTTTGTATTTGCTTACTAACTGGTATATCTGGTCTGCTTGTAGTTAAATGTGCTAGTAGGAAATCATGTGTGGTATTCATGCCAAGGATTGACTTGTGGGCTGTAGAGACAGAAACTCCACTGAATGAGGAGGTCGAGTGTGATGATGATTCTGTAAAAGAAAATTCTTCTCCTGTTTGTCCGGTAGAGAAAACGGAGTTGCAGAATTCTGCTCGAGTTTCACATGCTTGGAACACATTTTTTGAGCAAGTAGAATCTTTGCGAGTTTCCACTAAGATGATGATTCTGGTATGCTTAACTTCTTACTTCCTTAATTTCGTTTTCTCCAATATATTTTCCTTGTTTCGTCAGTTGATAATCGGCTGGACTTCTTGCTTATTTAGTTACTTTCTGTTAATTTTTGTTTTTTTGTATTTTGTGAAGGGTAATGTAAGCTTTAGTTTTGTGTACTTTGCATTTTCAAATCTTTGTTTTCCCTACTTTGTTGATTAGCAGTCTCTGGGAATACTGTTAACACTCGAGACTAAAATTGTTTATTTTTTTGGTGATAGGCTACTTCTGGCATGCCCTGCAAACTCCTGCCTCCTAAGATACAACAGTTCTTTAAGACCGATCTATCAAAGGAGTATCAGCCAACTATGTCTGAGGCTGTTCCACAATTCACTGTACAAGTTGTTGAAAGTTCTGACCAGGACATGGCCATTGACTTGTCTGCTACTGAGTTGTCAAGGCGGGCAATCCAAGTGTTTCTTCATTTGGTGCATCAGGGAACCCATACTCACTATGACTTACAAAAGAACTACAAAAGAGAGGATCCTGAACAGGGTTGCGGAGATGCAGCTTATCAAAATAATACTGATCATGGCGTAGGGGAAGAAGCAGATGTTAAATCAAAACCTCTTGATGATGGTTCTTCAAAAGTGCCACCATTACCTACCAGCATAAATGTGAAAGCGAAAACAAGTCTGCAGTTAGCTGTCTCTACATTTGGTTATCAAATTCTACGGTATCCTCAATTTGCTGAGCTTTGTTGGGTGACATCAAAGCTTAAGGAAGGGCCAAGTGCAGATGTTTCTGGTCCTTGGAGAGGATGGCCGTTTAATTCGTGTATCATTCGTCCTTGTAATTCATCAGAGCAGACTATTACTGCTTCCGGTTCCAACAATGTTAAAGGCAAAGATTCATCTGGCATTGTCAGAGGCCTTACTGCTGTTGGGTTATCAGCGTATAGAGGAACCTATATATCACTGAGGGAAGTCTCTGTTGAGGTACGGAAAGTTCTTGAGCTCTTAGTTGGGTGGATCAATGTAAAAGTCGATGGTGGAAAGGACAGATGTCGATATATCCGAATTTTGTCTCAAGTTGCTTATCTGGAAGATCTGGTTAATAGTTGGGTATATGCTATGCGATGGTACGCCTTGAAATATTTTGTTTTATGTATGTCTGTTCTAAAGCTTTCTGTATATCTAACACAACTTCATTGTTTTACAGTTTTGAATCGAATGTGCAAACAGAGTCGACAAATCCATTGTCTTGTTCTATAGTCAATCCATCAGTGAGGAATGAGCCAACTGAGCAAGGAACATCTGATCGATCAGAAGGGTCAGAAGAAGACCCGAAAGAAGATACCCAAAACATGAATTGTCTAGACCCTATAGCATCTAGTAATCTTATGGACAATCATCAGCCATTTGCAGAGATTACAAATGGTCATAATGGAACAAATCATGAACCTTTTCTTAAGGATACTGGACCTCTTACAAATCACAGTACGGATTGCTTAACTTTGATCAAAGCGAATGGTGATGTTACTTCGAATTCTGAAATGATGGTTGAGGATTCAGGAGTAAGTTCCTTTCGGCAGGCTGTTCTCCTTGATCTTAACTCTCCTGCGGCTGACTATGAACAGAATGAAACTCACCATGGACCATGCGAGGTAGATACTACCGCAACGTCCACTGCTCTGCAAGGAAAAGCTAATTCCCAAAACAATCGTTTTGGATCCGGGGATTCCAATTCTATCTCCCTGAAAGATCCCCACAAATCAGCTGACTCATATAATAGTGAAGCCTGTGACAAAGTTCATGGCTTAGAATCTGCGTACAACATGGCTGAACCAGTTGAAACAACTGCAAGAACCAATCCTCTGGATGACCCTAGTTTGGTGTGTTTGTACCGTTGCTGCTCCCAGTGTGTCTCCATCCTGCAAGATTCAATGCATAAATTAGTTACTCGAGAATTGAGACTTGGTAGGAGTTACATCACAACAGATGGTCTGCATGATGCAGTTTCTTCATTATCAGTGAAGCTTACTGCTGCTGTTAGGAAGTTCATCTCTGCGAAAAACAATGGTAATACGCAGGAAGCAGAGGTTGAAGAACGTGATGAATGCTCAGAAAAGGAAGCATGTTCTTGCAAAAGCTTACCTGGTAATTTGTTTGCCTCGGTCGAATGTTGCAGTCATTCCGCCGAAGAGCAAGGGAGCTTAGATGAAGCAAATACATATCCAAGGCCTAAGACTTGGCTTGAACCATTATTCGTTTTCAAAGATGGAATATTGGTTCCAGTTAGTACTGAAGATGATCGCGGTTGGCACTGTAAATATGATAGTTTCTGCCTTGGTTCTCTCATAGAGTTGATTGCAACTGAGATGAAGCCTTTTTGAGTGATTGATCCTTTTCTTATCTTTTGTTTACTCAAATCAACTGATGTCTCTGCCATTGATTTGCTGTTACAGACTGGTAAATTTTTCTCAGAGGTATGAAAAAATCAGCAGTTTCTTGGCTCAAGTTCCAGTTTTTCTTTCTCTGTTTTGGTTGCTAATTAGTTTCTTTCTCTTGAGATTTACTGTGATGTGATTCCCCTAACTTCCTTGAAGCATTCGTTTTTCTCAACATCGTCAACGAATCTTCAGGTACGCAGCTAAATTCACTCTCTATCCATCACTAATTAGCCTAAGCCAACATGCCACGCAAAAAAGATTACGGCTGATTAGCATAATTAATGTTAATTATAGCATATGCAATGTAATACTATAATTGGAGAACAATATAGGTTCAGAGCTCGAGACTTATTGCTTTTACATTACATGTATTATAATATTATGAAAATCTTTGTATTTATTAGGTTACTATAATTCTTAGCTGTCGCGTAGGAGGCGATGGAGAACAAAGAATATATATATATAATAAAACTACATTATTTTATACTATACAGAACCCAATTTGTTACATATTAGTTTATGAATCACATGGCATGTTGACTGTCATGACAGGGCTTATTATGCCGTTTCTTAGCAACCATACCTTTGTTGAAACCTTATTTTTCTTAGTTGTTGCCAGAAATCCTTTCGATTTATTATATAATTTTATTTTAACTATCCACTTAAACTTAATTATTGTTTTTTTTCTCGTCCAAAATTACTTTTGGTTTATCAACTTGTCAAATATTGCAGTTTGTTTCTGCAACGTCCTAAATGAGAAAACAAAGCGACTTTTATAAATGAAAATTAAAAAATTGTGGAGTCAATATTTTTCTTGGAAGTTAATATATTGACTCTAAAGTCTAAATTCAGAATAATTGAAAAAGAACCTATATTCGGAATAAGTCTCAATTTATTTCCTAATTTGTTTTCACTCATATTTCTGGGTTTTTTTTTCTATGCAATAAAAACAAAAAATTGACTCCACATAAAACATTAAAAATAATATATAAAAAAACAAGTGCTGAATGGTTGCCCACATGGGCACCTCCTAATAAGTCTCCAGAATCTATGCTTCAAATCCGAACAAAAGAAGAAGAAGAAAGAAAGAACATATACTTATCTCTTTTTGTTATCTCTTGTCTGAATTTAAAAAAATGGATCCTACTTCGAATGATCATCAAGAATTGGAACAAGTCGAAGCCATTGATGATCTTCTCGAAGATTTCTGGTTCTTTGATAACTTACTTGACAGAAGATCAAGAATCTTGAGGTACTGTCATTCAGATCCTTACCCTTTTTCTCCTTCATCTTCCTCTTCCACTTATCTCAAACCCGAAGTCCCAAAAATTGGAGATTCGGATTCGGAGAAGAAGCTTACAGAAGCTTCCACGGGGGGCGACTCGGTCCCACCGCCATGTATAGAGAGAAAAAAAGGTGGAGGCGAGCCTAAGAAGATAAATAAGATGAGAAGGCAGTTCTCTGAGAAGATTAGGGTTCAAGAACGAACAACTTACTTGCAGAAGAAGGAACCTGTGGTTCGAGAGAAGGGAATTAAAGAAGTTTCAAGAAGAAACAGAACATGTAGTAGTAACAACAATAGTGTCCAGTGTTGCCCGAAGGGAGGGAGTTTGCAGAGAACTCAGACATTACCAAGTTACATAGGAAGACAAGATGATGGAAATGAGTTTCAAGATCAAGAGAGCGAAGATTCGAGAATGGGATTCTTAATTCGTGAAGCCATCGCTAGCTCTTCTTCTGGGTTTACTCCAACGAAACAGAATACTCCAAAGGTGATCTCTTTTATTTTTTCATTAGTTTTTCTAATTCTTGGATGATTTGGTTAAGTATTTGGTGTTGTTGTGAATCTGAGTTTGATGAGAAAATATAAAACTTTGTGCAGGTTTCCAGCATTCCAAGGCATAGACCACCGAGAAACTCGAGATCAGAAGAAGCTATTCAAGAAATGGTAGTCAAATCACAAAGAAGCCCAAACCGCAAAACGCTGCGTAAGACGCTAAGCAGCATCGAGACGAAAGAGATTCTGATGTTGAAGGAATTGGACATTGAATCAGAGAAGAAACAAGAAGAAGAAGAACAGAGGAGGGTCCCACGCGCCGCCGTGAAAAGCCGGTCAGCAGCGGTGGTGGGACAGCCAATTCCAGTTTGGGTTCCAAAGGATTCAAGTAGAGACATGAAAGCTCAAATCAAGTTCTGGGCTCGAACCGTCGCAAGTAATGTTAGACAAGAATGCTGAAAATCATTCGTTTTCGTTAACAACAAATGGTTTCTATAAATATAACACTCATTTCGTTCCTTTTTTGTTCAAAAACATTCATCTATTATTTTACCAAAAATAAGAAGGAAAAAAAACATAATAATGTGTCGTGATTTGACGGCGAAAGTAAATTGAAGTAATAATTTATGTGAAGAAGAATGCACAAGAAATGGATAAAACAACAATCGAGTGAAATCATTGTATAAATAAATTCTTTCTCAAAAAAAAAAAAAATTCATTGTAGAAATTACATTTAAAAAAAAAAAACATATATAATCTGGTTTCTACTTATTTTGCTCAAAAATGGTAGTTTGGGACCTTCGTCATCACTGAGAGTCTCTACGGATAGAAACCTTCCACACAATACAGAGGTTTCGACTAGGATATTTGAGGACGTTAATGGTGAGATAAAAATCTTCGACGGCTAAGAAAATGTTAGTGTTGCAGAGCCACCAATGTCTCTTCACCTCCTCCACTTCCGCCTTCTCTCTACCTCACCGTCGCCGGAAGACGCGTCTTATCTCTCTCTACCGCCCACCCGATTCTATCACTCCAATCCCTTCGCTCTCCGTTTTATCCCGGATCCGATCCGATAGAATCCGGGTATCCGCCGTGAAAGAAATCGGCGATGTGGCGGACGTGAAGGAGGGGGAAGAAGATGGCCCCATTGAGCTTCCTCCGTCGTCTCCATCTCCGTTTTCGTCTACTAACTCCATTTTCGCCACTTCCGACGACCCTTCTCCTCTCCAGTTAGCCACCAGCGTAATGCTAACCGGCGCCATCACTATCTTCCTCTTCCGATCACTTCGACGGCGAGCTAAGCGCTCGAAAGAGCTGGTAAATTTTCAATTCTCTTAAGATAGCACCAAGAAATGAAGAATCATCGAATTTCGTGTGAATTGCGGAATTGGGAAGGAGAAATGTCTGATGTGGTGTGAAATTGTAGACATTCAGATCTACTGGAGCGAAGAAATCGTTGAAGGAAGAGGCAATGGAGAACCTGAAGGCACTGGGTTCAACTCCGATAGAAGGAGGTAAGTCAACTCCATCGGCGGCTCAGGCGTTTCTGGGTGCGATTTCTGCAGGAGTCATTGCTCTCATTCTTTACAAATTCACTCTTACCATTGAATCATCACTCAATCGCCAGACACTTTCTGATAACTTCTCGGTTCGTTTCTTCTCTCTTTTTTTTTACCCTTTTCATCATTCATTACTTGTGTCAATGTTCCTGCTTCTCTCTTTCATTGCTTTGGGTATATTGGGATTTGCCAAGTAACATTACCTTGTGTCCCAAGTATCATCAGGGTCTCAATATCAGTAAATGCCCATCATTGAAAGATAAGTTAGATGGATAAGCTGTCCAAAATCCATGATTTCTGAATTCAGTGTGCAACTAGCTATATTCATTATGCCAAGGACCTATTCTTGTCAATTCCCGAATCCTTCTAAAGATTCTCAGCTTGTTCCTTCTTTCACATACACCCCTTTTTTAATCATTGCTTTTGTGTACAAGAAGAGTCTGCCCAATCCATGGTTTCTGAATTCTATAGCTATTCATTCATTGAGTGAGGGACCTATTAAATCTTCTCTAAAAAGCTTCATCTATTGCAGGTTAGGCAAATCACAGTAACCGTAAGGTACATAGAAGCTTTGCCACCTTCTCTGTATTCATGTCAAGCCATTCTCGCAATTTCTTAGACCAAACTGTTCATTTTTCTTGCAGGACTATTATCAACGGAATATGCTATCTCGCGACATTTGTTTTTGGTATCAACGCGATCGGGCTTCTCCTTTACTCTGGCCAACTAGCTTTCACTGAAGATTCTGATGAAGACATCAAGGCCACAACAGAGCCTGGAGACTCATCAGGTAACAACAATGAAGTAAATAAAAGCAATGAGGATCAAAGTTCAGGTGATTAGTCCGGTCTTTGTATTTGTGTTTTGTACTATGAAACATGTAATAATAATATCATTTATAATAGCAAACTATATACAAATTCTTTTTTTATTTGAATTTTATTGTTACTAATGTATCTGTTTGTTGGGAAGTGATATAGTTTGTTAGTTTCGATGGGACTTTATCTACCAGAGAGAGACATTAGACTAACGGACAAAAAAGAGAGACAGATTTTCACGAAAAAAACATCGAAAAAAATTATGAATAACAAAACAAATTTACAAACAAGGACAAATAGTATTTTTAAATTACTATTACACCCAAATAGATTTTTTATTCCCACTCAACTCTCCTCCTTTATTCTAGAACCCTACTCCGGCGGCGCCGACCCCGACGGTAGCTGGAGGGTGCGGCTCGAGCTTCCGGTTTTTCCAAAAACAAGCTTCTGGCGCAAGTTTCGACGCTGACTTCCTCGGCTCCGATTTGCAACGTGGCAACACTGGTGGCTCGTATGCCTTATTAGCTCCAGCTACCTTCTGCTCCGCAGCCGCCGCTACTATCGGCGGAGCTGCTGGGTACGAACACGATGACCGTGGCGGCTGTAACAGCGCTTGATGAACAGGTGGTTTATCGATTGAACGCCGGCGAGAGGATGCGTTGGAATCGACGGCGGTGACGATTCGCTTCTTGGGTTGATGACGATGATCTCCGGCAGCTTCTGGTATCTTCTTCGCCGGAGGTCTTCCTGGTAAACATCTGACGAAATCTGTACTGCAGACCCAAGTCTCTTTGGAGACTTCCATTGATAGCTTTGGTTCACACATCATTAGCAATAGACAATCCGGTAACACCTTATACGGCGTCGCCGTCGTCTTTTCTTTCTCCGTTGTTTCCTCTTGCTGACTTCCTCTAATCATCACTTCCGGACTCGGGTCGGGTTCTCGGTTTCCTTGTTCGGATCTTTCTACGTTTGGGGTTACAGAGGCAGCCTCCTCTTTTCTTTCTTCTTCTTCCTCCGCCTTAGCCGTCGCCGCTAATTCTTCCATCTCTGCCATATGCTTCTCTTCTTCTATGGCGTTTCTGATATCGTCTTCGATTTTTTTTATGATTGTAGCTTCAATTTCTTCTTCAAACGCATCTACCTCGTGGGTTTTCGAAGCTTCTTCTTCGTCTTCTTCTGCTGCTTCTACGGCTGAATCTTCCAGAACTTGGACTCTTTCTTCCTCTTTCGCTGGATTTGAAGCTAAAGGAATTTCTGCTTCTGCAACTGGAACTGGAACTACAACTTCCGTCTCCACTGTAGTCCCGCCGGAAATCCATTTCTCGCATAACTCGATCCGCTTCTTGTCTTCCAAATCCAGCTCAAACCTTCTTCTCTCGTCATCTTCCTCCTCTTCTCCTCTTCCATGTGCGCCGTCGTGGAGTGACATCTGCCTTTCTCGAACCCGGTTAGCTAGCGCCGCCACCTTAACCGGATCAGATCTACACCGCATCAACAGTAAAGCGTTCTTGGGCGGAGAACAGATGCTGATCCGTCCAACTTCTTCTCTCTCTTTCTTCTCCGTCTTCGTTTCCATCTCGCTTAAATCGAGCCCCTCGAACACATGTCTCCGGCGACTCCTCCTCCTATCCTCCTCCGCGTTGTCTTCTCCACCCACCACAAGCTCAATCTCCCTTCTCTTCCCTCCCGTCTCCTCCACCGCAACGAACCACCGCGTGAACACCGTCCCGCAGGAATTTCCGCCGCCGCATCCGTCGTCGTTGATCTCAGCTCGCCTCCCATCTCGATCTCTGTTGTGATGACTATTGTCTGTACACGAGGATCTACACGGGAAGAAGCAGTTAAGCTCGGAGCCAAACGCTCTCAACGACTCACAGATAGTCACCGGTAGATGCACCCACCGGTTCTCACTCGCATCGAAACGACATCCTCCTCCTCCGTCGTTTTGGTCCCCGGAGGATCTCCTGAAGCTCGTCTCGCCTTTCCTCCTAGATCTCGCTCTCATCTTCTTCTTCACATGCTTCCTTGTCTTCACCCTAACCTGACCGATACACGTCACCTTGGGAGACGACGGCTCGATGTTATTGTTGTCGTAACCAGATCCAGATCTCTTCCGTCCATTAGCCCCAAACATCGGGGAGTTAAGAACTCCGGCTGAAGCGTTCTTCAAGCTGCCGCTCGTACGGAGACGGCGGCTGAGAGAAGTCGTGAGACAGGCGGAGCGAACGGGGCTGAGGGAAGAGAGGCGCATGGAAGAAGAAGAAGAGAAACGAGATGTGAAGCAAATGAATAGATCGGTAGAAGAAGCACTAGCAGTGTTGGTGTTGTTGCTGCTGCTGTTAATACTTGAAGAACGGTGGGGTCTCTCAGATTCCGCCATTGTTATCTTGTTTTTTTTTTTTACTGTGAGAGTGAAGCATCAATCGCCATTGGAGATAGTATAGTATCTGGTCCTTGAGAGTGTAACGGAATCGAGAGACTTAGGGGTCCGTTTTGATAATTACCAAACTACCCCTCGATCTGATTAGGCGGAGATTCTTTCTTCGTAAATCTCACTAAACGTCTTTGACTAATCCAAAATTAGTTGTTATAATCTTGTAGTGAAAGGGTAGATTAGTAAGTAATTGGGAAGAGTGGAAAGGTGTGGCCCATGAGAGTGAAATGAGTTAAAGGGTTCGTACGTCTGTGGAGTGTGGATGCACACACATGTGCACACTAAAGGGATTGGCTTTCCCAAAAACACAAACACTCAGACACGCATGTCTCTTGTGTATTTGCATGTATTGCTTTCGTAGTCTTCTTTTTAGCTTTTGGATTTTGCTGAAAATATATAATACAAACTTTTATTTTTAAAAATATGACTTCTTGTGAAATTTCAAAAGGTATACGATATTTTTCTCTAGCTAGATTATTGGACCCCATGGACCCAGTGTTTTCGTGATCTATTTCGAAAGATATATATATATATATGCATGTATAAATGGGAGGGATACTTATTAAAAAAAAAATGGGAGGGATCTTGGATGGTTACTTAAAACAAGTTGACTTTGGAAAAATTGTGAATAATATACATATAAATATAACATACAATACAACTAAAAATAACAACAGTACACCACAGCCACAATTTGGATGCAAATTGTAATATGTATTTATCTAGCTATAGTAAATATATATGAAAAAACATATTTTTTTGTTATCTAGTGTTATGGATTTTATCAAAATGATTCTAATTCAAACCTCCCATGAGTATATACAGTTGTAGAAACAAAAAAAATCAAAATTTAATCATTTTAATTTGCATATTTTGTAGATAGTACCCTAATTGATAGTTGATACAGGTGGTTAGAGATGTTAGGATTTATTCCATCTCGGGCAATTCTCAAAAATACCACATTTTTAAATTTGTGTTCCAAAAATACCACAACAAATTTATTTTTCCAAAAATACCACTTTTAGTTTTAATTTTCAAAAATACCACAAAACTTAAACTTAATTTTAAACCCTCAAAACTAAATCCTAAATTTTCAAAACTAAACTCTAACCTTTCAAAACTATACCCTAAACCTAAATTAGTGAATCCAAACAAAAAAAATAAAAAATTCTGAACTTTTAAAAATTAGTTTTAGTTTTATGGTATTTTTGGAAACAATAAACTAATGGTAGTATTTATGGAAAAATAAAGTTGTTGTGGTATTTTTAAAATATAAACTTAAAAGTGTAGTATTTTATGGAATTACTTATATTAAAATGGATCTTTGCGAGAAGATATATTTCTTTTATTATTATTACGAGAAGATATACCTAATACATCATTTTCAAAAAAAAAATACATCTTTTTTTTCTTATCAACATATCCATATTGTTTATATAAAAAAAAAAAAAAAATATATATATATATATACATCTTCTTCTTTGAAGACCTTTTAGATGTTGTGAGAAAATAACCAATGCGTTAGCAAGATCAAATGTTCAGATTATTATTATTTTTTTGTTATTTTCCTTTTGGATACTTTAGAGTTTATAAATCTTTATGTTGTGTTTAGGGTTCGAAATTATAATCATTTTAGATAAATGATTGAGATTTACTCTTAGGACCAAACATTTGGGAGTACACAACGGACAATAGCCAAACCACAAAAGAAGAAGGTGGAGAGAGTGACACAAATTATTTCTATCTAATTCAAATTTTTTTAAATCCAATTAAGGGGCTATCGCTTCTTCTTTTTCAATAATGATAAAAACAGTAGACCGGAATTCAGTCACATGGTTTGGGCTAAACACGGTCGTAGACAAATAGCACAGAGATAATATTAATAATAAATTAAAGAAAATAACCTTATTATGTATGAAAAAAAAAGCATTATCGAACCCAAAGGTTGCACGTGATCGGACTACCGAGAGATAGGGTAATGATTCGACATGGCCGTTGTTTTTCTTGTTTTAGTGATAATTATGATATTTTTTTAATAGTTAGGGTTATTGTATTTATAGTAATTTTGAGTTTTCTTCTCGTGAAATTCTCACTTTACTTTTTTTCTTGTGGATGCATGAAACCAAGGGCATGTCGTGTCGCTTTTTGTGGCACTTAAAGGAGTCGGACCCACTGGTCTCTTTTTTTTTTCAACAAAAAAAACCATTTATGTTGTTCCGAATTAGAGTATGGCCAAATGAAATAATAACTAGAGACCGAGAGACATATACTCTTAAATAATTAAACTAAATCTTTTATTTTTAAGAATTAAACTAATGGTAACGGAACTCCATAATAAGATCGGTTATAATAGTAATAAAATATATATATATATACATTTTTTTTTTGACATCATATACATTTTTATTATTATTAAAACCATATCATATTTTATTAATTCTTCTAGATAAATACGTATTTTCACATAAACGGATTAGAAAAGATTTATTATCATATTTAAATTTGAGCTTCGCCTACTTCTAAAAACAAAAACAAATGGTAAGAGCGTCAGAGATAACCTAAGAGGGAACCAAAAACAAACAAACAAACAAAAAATTTATCAAGGACCTAAAACTTGATGATATTAAAATTTACTCTAATTCAATTGATCATATTAACATTAAAAAAGAAGATGGAGGAAGATAAAATCAGGAAGGAGGGAAAGGCGTGAAAAAAAAACACGCGGAAAAAAATGGCGCGTGAGCTGAGTACTGAACCGCGAAGTAACGGTCATAATAAACAGAAAATGGAAGAAGATGGGTGGATGACGTGGCAGTTGTCCAGAGAGAAGAAGAAAGGTGTTTGACCAGAACCATTAAAAGATTTAAGGACCACACTACAGGTCATAACATTACATTAATATGCTTTTAATAACGCTTCTACCTTATCTAAATTTATTTATCAAGTATGCTCTTTTTTGTGATAAAATTTTGTTTTACTTAACCATATATACCAAATACTAAATGCATATTTCCTTCAACTATGTTAAATTTGTTTGTTACAAAAACAATTTTGAATGATATGAAGAAATTATATATACAAAACAAATCCGTAAAAACTTATATTCAATTATACTATGATTGGTGTAAAATGTAACAATCCCATTTTCAAAAGCAACAGCATCGTTGTATACAAATATAATTGTTATATATATAATAAATGCCAAATTGATTAGAGAGATGGAAGATACCTGCGTGATTTTACTGACAAGAAAGATATATATAATAAACATGTGCTCATTGGTCCCCAAAAATAATAGAGAAGTATGCAGAGTAGAATATATGATCTTTACTAGATATTTATAGAAGAAATTATAGAACTGAAGAAGGTTTCGATTTCGAAGACTTTTACTGACTTGAGCAATAACATACATGTAGAGAAAAAAAAGTTTCAAAGACATGGAAGGAGGAAAGAGAATGTTCCGGTCCCACAGATGACGTCGCTAGAGTTACTCGGTGAGAAGACTGTGAACAACACGCGCAGGTAGCGCGTAAGAAAATTGAGCTGATCTGGCATATGAGATAGGAGTTTGACTGGACCCATTAAAGGACGAGAACCAGACAAAACATTCATTTAATAAGCTGATTAACACTGCCATGTTATGCTTTTAATGACACTTCGAGACCCTTTTTTTTATAATTAGTTTATCGGTGTCTTCAAGACATAATTTAATCAAGTAAAACAAAACAGAGAAACGAATGCTATATTTCCTATTTCTATGAGGTTTGATTTTGATTTTGATTTGTTCGATCATGTGATCAACTTTGGCTAAGCGTCACACATTTAGCAATTATGTAGCGTCTTATTTAATTGAGTTGACATCTACGTTATCTCATGGTTTAATACTTCACACCTCAGATGATCTGGGGTTTAAATCTCAGACTAAAAGTAACAGTTTCAAAAATGTCTAAAACTCCCATGTTATAATCCAGAAGAGCATCAAAATCACCCATATTACAGTGATTGTTTTGTTTATTTGTTGGGAGTAATATGTTGAAGATAAATCAATCTTAGTACTACTCATAACATTTACATACAATAGATAACTACAAAACCAAAAATATCAGAACCATTTTCATTACTTGGCTTAGTTCGTTTACTGCGACTGCGAGTTGCAACAAAGACAAAGCCAAACCCTTTGAAAAGTCTATACAGAAACTTCAAGTTCTTGATCTGAATCTAAGCCTGATAGATCTCATTTACAGAAAACTCCAGACGCAAAAACATTTGTTTCTCCTGCGTGTAAATTCTAAAAAGAACCAACTGGCCAGAGAGCTATCCAGGTATTATTATTGTTACTATATATTTAGTTCAGTCTTCAGAGCTCTAGAACCACCTTACCCGGAATCTGCTTCTTCTCCTTGGCTTCATGAGCTGCTACAACTTCGGTTATTGGAAATGTTTTTTCCACCGGTATCTTTAGCTTTCCGGCTCCAACTAACCGCTGAATCGTAGCTAGACCTTCAGGGTCAGCCCTCATATACGTCCACCAATAGTCTGTTATTCAGTTCATCACAGTCAGATTTACCTTTTCTTTCCCACTCAAAAAGCACAATAAGACAGGTCTTCATTACCAGAATAGTTCTTTCAAAATCAGAAGAGAGAGTAACGCAGGAGTTATCATATACCTATCCCATGAGAATACTGATATTGTATCTTTTTCTTCGCCAAGAGTGAAGTTGCAAGCGGAAGCCCAACCACAAAACCGTATCTATCAGTCAATGATGCAGCCTCACCCTTCAACAGATGAATAAATGCAAAAGATAAAGGAAAAAAACAAAACAACTTTTGTTAAGCAAAATCCAAGACTTAACCAAACCATGGTCACTGTCGCTCGTAATGCAGAAACACAAGAAATATTATATACCTGGAGAGTCATATAGTTTCCACCCTTCCTCAAGAAGTTTATGCCTATTCTCTCGGTTTCAGGCCGACCAATAGTATCCAACACAGCGTCAAACTTTCCTTTTACCACCAACTCAATGTCCTGTACATGAAACAGATCAAGGTCCATGATTCAAAACAAGATAATCATGGCTCTACTTTGGATCGAAGATAATAAACAACTTGTGTCACTACCTCGGTTGTGTAGTCAACAGCTTGCTCGGCACCAGCTGCTAGTATTCTCTCCTTGGTCTGACCCACACAAGAGGCTGTAACATGACACCCAGAGGCTACCGCAAGCTGGATTGCAGCAAAACCTACTGCCCCTCCTCCTCCAAAAACTAATAGTCTTTGTCTGCAAAGAGAAAGGATTTTAAGAACACGCTGTTGAGTCCATAGTAGTAGACAAATAACACGAAAGCATCTGTGTGAATGTCGAAAGGTGAATTAGTCTCAACTTCGTGCCACAAGCGGACAATAATAGTTTCTCAAAACCATACCCTTCGATTATCCGAGCATTACTCTTCAAAGCACGCCAAGCAGTCAATGCTGCAAAAGGAATGGCACTTGCCTCCTACAAGAGGCAGACAAAAGAACAAGTGAAAACTCTTAACCGAAAACAATAAAATGGCTAGCCAATAAAGACATTCAATCTTTCGAAAAACAAAAGCCAAAGGTATATAGATCTTCCTACTCACCACATGAGAAACTGATGATGGCTTTTCAGTGAGTTCTTCTTCAGAAAGAATTCCATAATCAGTATAAGTACCTCTTAACGCCGTAGGATGCAATGCACCAAAAACTTCTTGTCCTACTTTAAATGACTTTACTGAATTCCCAATTGCTGCAACTTCGCCACTGACATCGCGTCCGATTATAATAGGTAGATGTGGTTGAAATACAGAACGCCCATATCCTGCTCGTATCTGAAATCAATAACGTTTTACATCACAAAACTTGATGCCATATCTGAAGAAGCGAAGCAGTAAACATTCTTAATATTATCATCAACGGCAGATTATTAAGATTAATTTCATACGATAATAAGTTTTTAGAAACTACGTAAGAGATCCAAGTTACCTATCAGGCCAATCATAATTCCTAATTAAGGCAATCTCCCATTATATCCAATGCCACTAAACAAATGAAATCAGAGCGGATCAAGCAGAGAACACTCACTCTGCAATCAAGAGGATTGACGGAGACGGCTTTCGCCCGGACGAGAACCTCGTTCGGATTAAGATTCGGCACCGGAACATTCTCCCGGAGCTCCAAAACCTCCGGACCGCCAAAGCGGGGCAACATCACAGCACGGCAACCGGTAAAGACGCTCCGAAGAGAACCTAACCTCGCCGGCCGGAAAACCAATCCTGCACCAGAATTGCCGCGCAATGTTCTCATCACTCGCATTTCTCCGTCGTCTATGAAATCAGTTTACTCGTCTTCTTCTTCTTCTTTGATGCGAAAATCTGCTTCTTCTATATTAGCCTTTTAGGTCTTATTTTTTTCACAGAAACGCAAAATTAAGACGTGGCAGCATTTGCGTCCGCAGAGCGGGTTTGTTTACTTGACTGTACATGCAGCTAGGAGCTGTAGCTTAATTTACCGGTTTATTGCAAACCGAACCGACCGACGATCGATGGCCATTATAAGAGACTAAACCCAACCGACTTCACCAGGAACTTAGAGAACCAAGAGGAATTTATCAGTTCATTCGGGAAATTGAATTGAAATCGGAGGATCGAAGCTTAAGAGCAGTACAAAACCTAATCGTAGTTATGCATAACCGAACGCAGCCATCAATCTCAGCTAGTACATGTGAGAATAGTGGTTTTGGTTTCTACAATGTTCAAAAGTTTCCAAACCCAAAACCCAATAGAAGAACATAAATGGGTCTACAAATCATTTGAGAAGAAGAATTTGACTAATTTTCAGAACCTCAAAAACGGTTATTTTTTTCGTTAACAAATAATACATCATCTAATATGGTATAACATCTTGTACACAATAGTACATTTGGGGGCGCGCCTGATACTGAGAAGAAACAAAGACCACAACAAAATGGAAGAAAGATAAAAACGACCAAAACTTTTCAGCGATTTAATCAGTTTGCTCTCTCGCTTGATTTGTTCAAACAATTGGCGCGTGATTGGTGGAAGTGTTCCCTTCCTTTACTTTCTTCTTAGGCTTACGCTTCTTCTGTTTCAGCCTCATCCGTGTCTGGTCTTTCACATTTCTCTCCCACTCTCTCCTGTTCTTCTGGTAAAGCAGCATCGCAGCTCGTGCATCGTCAATCTGCCATGGAAAAGGAGTTGAGAATGTCAGATCCAAAACATCAAGAAGCTTGTTTTTATTCGGATGTACACACTTACAGGGCAGTGCTCTCCGTTTTGAATGTCGGCCCCTAGAAACTCTGCTGCCAGATGTTTCAGAGACTTCCTGGTTTTGTCCCTGTTTGAAAGATTACAGGTGCATTCATTAGGGTTTGATCCAAAGGTTTAAACTTTGGGAAACCAAAAGCGTAACAATAATCAGTCAGAGAAAACACAGAGAGTGGTTGTTGAAGTGTGAGTACTTGAGAAAGGGCTGATACTCTGCTGTGTCCCTTAAGTCCTTTTTCGGGTGAGTTAGTAGCAAAACCTGTTACAAAGTCTAATTCTGTTAAAACTATGTATTGGCAAAGTAATCAGATTCCAGATTTGTGAAACCTACAGACCTTGAGATCGTTGTGCAAGGCATGTCCTACGAGAATCTTTCCCTTGATCAACTCTGCTACTTTGGTCTGAGCAACGCGGAAATCTTTGGCTGAGATTAAAAGAAACTAAATTGAGATAAAAAGTTCCAAACTTTTTAGTAGATGATCCAATTCATAGCACTTCTAAAAGGCCTCCAATCCTCAGTTTCGGAAAGAACGGTTAAGAATACTCAAGAAAAAAAGATACAAACTGTTGAAAGTTAAACCAACCCTTTCTTAAATCTCGAGGTCGGATCCCGCTAATATGTGTACGAAAGTCAACAACACGTTCCACTGGACGGACAAACTCATCGTATAGAACATTTCCCCATTTATTTACCTGTCAAATAACATAGGTAAAATAACCAGTGAGCTTCCCGTATAAGAAGAGACATATATACTCCTCCTCAAGAATAAGGATAGAGAGAAAGCCGTTGAAAAATTACATAAAGCTTCTAAAGGGCTCTGATCTTAAACGGACCGGAAAGTGTGCATCATGATACAAAAAATAACACATTGTACATGGAAAAGCAATGCATACCAAGGTAACTCGTCCAAGGGCGCTTTTGGTTCCTTGACTGACACCAACCATTTCGCAATCCATAGCCACTTCATCTGTCAAACTACCCAGAAAGTTGGTAAGATTCGATATACGGATTGCTCAAAGAAAGAACTGTTATTAGCAAGATCTTCTTCTTTTTAGCTTAGAAAATTTTCTCAGTACTGGTTAACTATTTAAGCAACCTAAGTCAATAATACAACGATCTGCAATCACAATAATGAAAATAATAGCTTATAACCAACAGTTCTGAACAGGATAATCCGAGAAACTAAAGAAACATTTATTTCCAAAGCAGAAAGACACTAACATGAAATTCCACTAAAAGTTAAAAAAATTTCGTTGGAACATTGCATATCTCTCAGCTAGTTCATTCAACATCTAACAATTAGAAGCAAGAACGTTCACTGTGAGAAAAGTCACAGACCCAAAAAGCAAACATGACCCACCTGGAATCGTCATTAACCGGAGTTAGGGGATTAATCTTAGGAACATCCACCTCCGAATCGAGTATCTCCTTACGTTTCCCTGCAATGCGTAAGTTAGAATAACTGAGAAACCAAACCACGGTCTATAAACCCTAAACCCAAACATCAAGCTCGAATTTTTCGGTTCTAATGCTACCTAATATGGAGCTGGGATTTTCTGGGTTGCCATTATTTGACGATTTTCGAGTGCCCGTGCTATGCGAATCAGATTTCAGCTTCTGCAAGGACAATGACGAGAACCAAAAAAAATCAATGGTTTAACAAAGTCTGAAAGAAGAAGGGAGAAAAAAAGAGAAAGAATTAGACTAACTTGTTGGAGGAGTGACCAATTAGGGTTTAACTGAACAGGTTTAGGATTTATCTTTTTCTGCTTTCTCTTCAAATCAGAACTCATCTTCTTCGTTTAGGGGACGCGTTTAGAAAAAAAATGGTTGATAAACACGACGAACGAAGAAAGGCCTTGAAGCGGCTCGAGAGTAAGGTTTAAGTTAAGACCTAATAAACGATGTCGTTTGCTTATACCCAAAAACGATTCCGTTTCATTACAATATTTTGTTACCTTATAATAACAATACTGTATACGATAATACAATTTTGACCACGTTAGGATTCTCGCTTTGATTAAAGAAGCATACACTAATTTTTTAATACATCATACTAAATTATTATTTTTAGCTTAAAAAGAGCTAGGCTAAGATATGGCAGTTTTTTTTTTTATAATGTGTTATCTTGACATAAACAGAAACTGAAATGATTAATTGGGCATAATTAGGTGATATGGTGGTTCAACCAAAAAAGGCACATGGGAGGTACCTCCCTATAAATATTCGCATCATATAGTTACTTGCCTCCTCGGATTCATTTGTGTCACAAAACTATATGGCATACGAATATCACACATTAATAACATAATACTGTATATATACATGAAATTAGTTAAAATTTTTTAGTAATTTGTATTATATTTTTCTTAAATATTTTTTTTTTCCAATTGATCATAGTCATTGACTTATTTCGTTAGTTTTGCATTTGCCAAACTGACGGAGGCGGAAGCGTTAATTGTGAAAGGGGTAACGATAAAAG